>APFE030502021.1:14584-31264 GCA_000404065.3 Pinus taeda
CCCCCCTCTAACCCCCCGGTTCACTACGTAGGTTAGTCGTGGAAAGAATATAACACAACCCAACATTCTACAGTTCACGGTTGCCTAGTAATCTTTTTTTCCTATATAATTCTAAGTAGTCATTTGGATCTTTTTGAATCCCTAAATATAAAAGATCACTCGAGCACTTTTCCTTTCGAGCTCATTTCAAACCGAAAGTGATAGTCACCTTTGCTTCTTTCTTGACTCTTAAAACATGAAAGAGCACCAGTTTGTTTTTGCATCTTAAAAAATTGTTGCCCACGATCATATAACATCCCTGTTAGTCTTTTTCTAGACCACATCATGAGTATACCTTTAAATACATTTTAAAGCCTTAAAATCAATCTCTCTTATGGTTATTTGAGACAAAATCATTGTAGTTGAACTAGCTGGTTCGCCTAGTTCCTCTTCCCGTCCTCTATCTGAAAGATTGTCTGAGGAGCCTTTTCCTGAATTGTCGTAGTCACTTGAGGACCAAGGTGTTGAGCTTGGAATTGTTCTGATTATTCAACCTTTGTCATTTCTTCCTCCCCCTTCAGATATTGGTTCACTCTCTAACATTGGCCTGGAATCTCCAGGTAATCCTATCCAGACTCCCGAGAGTCCACCGACTTCTGAAGGTCAACTTGGACTAGTTGTTGCTATAGGATAAAATGCACGGTGTATGGAGAATGGAGATATCCTCAAGGGTCTTCCTAGGACCCTCGGCAAACTGTAATATTATCTGCAACCGTCACAAAGTTACATGCATGTCCATAAACATTAACTAACTATCAAAGAAAAACAGATGGATTACCTCAAGCCTCCGTGTAGATTTGTTGGAGAGCACAATGTAGCTAGGTGGAAGTCCCCTGAGTGGCTCCAGATCATGTCCTGCACATAGAAGAGGCAAGCATAATCACAGCATACAACCTTGATAACTAATACATGAATACATAAAAGACATCTAGTTACATATAGCTAAGCTACTCATGCTAAAAGGTATTGGACAAACAAGTAAATGAATGATAGTACCAACACCACAGAGTAGACAATACAACTGCAGTTCTATATTAATGTCGGAAGAGTGATTACAACCATCGGTTGCATTAGCCTTCCCTTACTCCTCTAGCTTCTCTCTCTCTCTCCTTCTTACCAACTTCTTATGCCTAGATTTGAGACTATGCTCAACAATGAAGTAAGCTATCCTTTCAAATGATCTGACCTCTATCACCGTAGCCCTAGCTTTGCTTATGTAGCAATTGAGTTAGGGTTTCCAAGTTCCTTCATGAGTTCCTTAAGATGAAAGCAATGAAGTTTCCATGCTTTTCAACTCTTTCCCATTTGCCTCCCTCATTAGGAATAGAAATCCCCCAAATAGGTCGAACTTGAGATGTTTCCTTGCTTTTCTTGAGTAGATCTAGGAGCAAATATCTAAATATTTATGAGTCAATTCACTCCTTTGACCCTTAGAACTTCATTAGGGTCCACTAACGTTGTTCCCGAACTAGCAACTAGAGTTAGTTGGGTCACTAACGCTCCCTTAGGCTTGCAAAGAAGCTTTATAAAGTAGCTATGTCAGAGTGATTTTCTCCAAAGAGATATGACGATGTTGGCCACTGATAAGCACAATGTGGATCCGGTGTCATAATAGAATCATCCTGATAAGTTGTCTCCATAAAACAATATACGTAACTTGGCATAGGAAACAAGGCTAAGTGATGAAAGCCTCTACCCAAGGTCTTGATTTCCGCTTCACCGAACAGCATAGATCGATACATGTAAATATATGCGTTGTTGTCGAACATGCACGAAATTATCTGATTACCAGTCAATAATAGGACCGTTAACAGATGCGAGGAAGGACACCAATAATGGTGATGGTCTCCAAGATGCACAGTACAATCTAACAAGTGTGAAAGATGTTTTTGTTGTCGAACACCCGTACAATTTCTTAACCAGGAGCCAATAATGAGAACCCCTGATCAAACACAAGGCAACCTGCCACTAATGTCTGTAAGTACCAAGGCACTGAATGTGTTTCTAGGTTCTAGGTAGAGTGTTGAAGTCGATAGGAAGATACATGTCGAAAGGTAGGTAATAATGTGTCCTACATCAATTGACACAAAAAATGGGACAAGAATGATTTTTTTTTTTTTAGGAATCTTTGAGCATTGGGCCTAAACAGCAGAGGGCATGATGAAAGGATATGCTTGATGGGTTGATGGAGGAAACAAAAGGCTAACCATTGAACAATAGAAGGCATGACAATGGTTTTAACCATGCAGCACTAGACTCATGAACACCAAAGAGTGTTAGGATACATAGGTGCAAGAACATCAGGGTATTTAGGCTAAACTCATAGGATGGTAGGATTCATATTGAGAGGCCATCACAAGAAAGGTTTATCTGAGGGAGTGCCATGTTCAAGGGAATGACTACTACAAAACCACGCTTTTTAATACTGAATGCAATTGTATTGTCTATTTTCCCCGTCTGATTAGTTTAGTGAGTCCAGACGGGTAAACTTGTCGATCTTTTCATATTTTAAGAGTCTGAAAAGGACCGTGAAAAGAGAAAATATATGCCCTATCTAATTAGTTTAATGAGTCCAAACAGGAAAACTCGTCGATCTTTTCATGTTTTGAGAGTCTGAAAAGGATTGTAAATAGACCAACTCTATATCTTGTCTATGTAATTTAAAGAGTCCAGACTAGACAACTCGGTGGTCCTTTTATATTTAGAGAGTCTGAAAAGATCATAAACAACGAATCCATGGTGGTCCCTTTGTCATAGTTGTTAACCAGCTGCGACAAAAGGTTAATAGTATACTCGGATCAGTTACTTTTCCGTGAGTTAATCTATTGAATCTGGATAAAGAGAAACCTATGTTCCATAGATGTCGACCTCATTTTATTACGAGTACGAGGAGACGGACTAAACTCATTATTCATTGTGAATTTTTAATGAGTCACGCAACGACAAACTCAACACCTTCATCAAATTTCAATGAGTCAAATGAAGAAAACTCAAGGTATCTTTTTCAGTTTATTGATCAAGGAAAAAGAGGTAAAAGAACTACTCATTCCTTATTCGTAGATTTAATGAGCCCGAAGAAGGGAAAAACTCAGGATTTTTTCAATTTAAGAGCCAGAAATATTCCAAAAAAAGCAAGTTCTCTTGTTGCTGTCGTAGATTTTTAACAAGCCCAGTGACAAAAACTCAGGATTTTTCAGTTTAACGAGTGAGAAAAGTACCTAAAAGAATGCTCGAGTCATATTTATAATGTTTTAACGAGCCTAAAGAAAAAACTCAGGATTTTTTCATTTTTATGAGAGAGAAAAGAGTGCCTAAAAAGAATGCTCTAATGGTCTTTTTCGGTTTAATCAGCTTGAAAAAGAGCGAAAAAAAGTTTCTCAGACCGACATCGTATGTGTTTAACGAGCCCAACGATGACAAACTCGGGGATTTTTCAGTTTTTTTAGAGCGAGAAAATATCCCATAAAATAAAATTGCTCATATATTCTTTGTAGTAGTTTTAACGAGCCCAAAGAAGGAGACTCAAGGTTTTCCGAATTAACGAGCAAGAAAAATACCATAAAAATAATGCCCATTCTTCTTCGTGGTAGTTTAACAAGCCCGAAGAAGGAGTCTCGAGGATTTTTCGGATTAATGAGCAAGAAAAATTCCATAAAAATAATGCTCGATACTTCTTGATCTCATGCTTGATAATAGAAGGGTCTATGCCATGCATTTCCTCATAAGACCAACGGAAAAAATTGTGGAAATCCTTAAAATGGTAGGTGAAGCTCATAATTTCCTCAAGATTGCAATTGGCTCCAATCTGTATGTTTTCCATGATTCCTGTCGTGATAGAAATATCAATGAGAATGTTTTCAAAATATTGCCCATGTTTCCTTCTGAGTCCAAAGTTTGGATAGTCATATATGGTGAGGAAACAATTTCAGGTGCATCAGATGACTGGATTTGAAGAGGCATCGGATCCAAATTAGATATCGGAACACGATGGTGCGATTCCTCCCAAGGTCGCTCTTCTAAACTCATGCTCTCTCTAATAGCTTCGTCCTTGGGTAGGACTTGATTGAGGGGATCGAAATAAGGAGTAGTTATGGGAGGGGCGGTGGTACCGGTGGCTGTGACCAAAGTGACCTAAGACTCGGATGCAGATTGAATGGCCTGGTAGGCCAATTTAGCTAGTGATAATGACATTTTTTCTCCATAAGTGTTAATGTCTGAAAGGGCCATGAGGATCCAAGGATTGATTGGTTTGTGAGGAATAGATGAAACCATAGAGACTATCTGTGGAACTGCGAGTGGCAAAAGAGGGAAACAACCCATCAGGGAAGAGCCCTTCAATATACCAATACCAATACTGACGTAAGAGTCAGGTACACCACCCAATAAGGGTACAGAGCCACTAGGTAATGAGGAGTAATCTAGGGTGCAAAAGGACAGTTGGTCCACTATGACTATCTTTCCATCCGAGGGAAATAGGATGATATAGAAGACTGAAGACATAATGGAATTCATGGCATAAGTCCAATTGCGGCCCAAAAGTAGATTATAGTCGAGTTTATGATCCACAACTTCGATATCCACCATTACCATTTCCCCCTCAAAGTGATGGGGTAGCTAGCTAGGTAACCTTTTGGGATGAAAGTGTGGCCAATGAAAGCTTTAAGGGAATTCAACAATGGGGATAGGGTTGGAGAACCCAAAGTGAGCAACATGAAGCTGACATGATGCAAGTAGAAGCACCTTCGTTGATGACAGTTCTGTGTATACCTTTACCTTTCGAAAAAAACTGCACTTGAAATGCAAGCTATTGGGAAAGGGGAGGTTTACACTTCTCCACGTCGAAGGTATTTACTGACGCACGTGGTAACTCAATGTACCACTTAGCTGCGTTGCCAGTGAGAGTGTGGGGAAAAATAAGTAACCGGACATCTATTGGTATTTTATGCGGGATCGACAGCCAAAGTAAGTTATGATAGATGGGGTCATTTTTAAGTTTGTACAAGTCGGGGATATCCAACGTTTCCAAGAAAGGAAAAGTGTGTGGTGCCCCTAACTCGGACCAAGGCAATGACATATGACTTGAGGAGCCTTATGGTCCTCCCATCGTTTGAGTCCAAATATCATACATAGGTTGCATAGTAGTTGCCTTGGGGTATGGCGTTGTAGTGTGGATTTCCATGGGGAATGTGATGTTGCGGTATAAAATTTCCCTCGGGATAAGTAGTGCCCCCTTGACTCATTTGAATTTGTGAGTAGAGTGCCCCCATGGATTGGTTGGGACCTCCTTGAGGATTCCTGCCTTAACCATATGTCCTTGATTGACATAAGGAACACTCATGTCAATCAATGACTAACCATGCATGCTTGAGAATGGAGGGGGAACTGCTACATTCCCGACCAGTATGTGCATATTGGGAATGCCCCCAAATACTTAAATCTGGGGGTTTGAACTATAAAATGGCTGTCGACCATATTGTAGGTGGACAGGAACCACGCTAATAGTGTTATATTGAGTGTTATAAGGAGCACTATATGTAGCACTTGTCAAAGGTATACAGTTTGACACTAAAGGGGTGGAACCTAGCATCGACTCGGTTCCACTCATGGAGGGTGTTATGTGATTGGTTGTACTTGGGACAAATGGGATAGTAGGGTTCAGCATCAACGGTGTGGTGGTGACTATCGACTAGGGAAGTGGTGCAGGACGAAAAGTGTCCACAAAGTTCGACGACCTGTTAGTCGTCGACGGGATGGATGGAAATGTTCCAACTAAAGAGATAGGGAGTAAAGGTGCCACGGGAACCAAGAGTGGGTCCAAAAGATTCATGAGCCGAGGGTTAAAGTGAGGAATAAATCCTTCGACAAACTTGAATCATCGGTTGTCAAAACAGATTCCGTGTGAGATCTAGGAGACTGATTCCCCAAAGCTGGGGAATCCAGTTCACTGGAGCTCGGCGGATCTTCAACAATGAGTGGAGGAAGTCCTAACAATTGTCTAGATTGACGATGAGGGCCAGATGTAGCCACAGTGACCGTTAATTTTTATCAATAAATTTTATCGTGATATTTGTTAAAGTCTCAATGATAACACATGGGTACCTAAAAAACATATAAAATACACTAAGTTGATTAATCAACAAATAGAGGGAAATCACCCTGTCTGATAAGCACTAATCACTAGAGATGAAACCCAGTATCAAAATGAATAACAGAGAGGGTTGGCCAAATGCATAGTTACAGTTACTCTAGAGCTTTTCCCAAACCTTATATTGAGGGGCCAAGTACTCTTGTGAAGTCGAGCACCCTCCCAAAAACTGAAGACATAGTAGGTCCATTTGTGTTAGGTACCAGGGCAGCCTACCCTAGTCACCTTGTGTAAGTCCCTAAAATCTTGGCCACTAAGGATACCTTAGATCACAGACACTACCAAGGGAGACATAGTCATAGATAGTACGTTGTGTGTGCAGGATACTTGAGTCCCCAACTCAGCTCAGAAATCCCCGAAGGGATCCCCAATACACATAATACCCAAATGAGTTGCAATTGAAGGCAGGATACCTTAATTTACAGTATGATGTTGTCTCGTATTTAGCTCTGCTTTGACTGGAGTGGTCCCGGTAATATGAGCACAGAAGGAACCTTCTCTCTTTTAATGACACTAGTTTTGGTTTTTTATCTTGGGCAGTTTACTCACACTGCCTATCCCAAGATACTAGCCCGAACTAATGTTTGTTTGCTCAAATAAAGAGTTACTAATTGATTTTAGGTAAATTTTATATGTACTTTTTTAGTGTCTTTGGTAGGGGAGTTGATGTATTAAATATGATGGGACTCTGACTCAAAAATCATGCACAAGACAATGCCTTAAAAAATATTCATTTCGAAGAAAACAAGTTGTATTCTACAGGTGAGATTCTTTCACATATTCATATTTGTTCCATGCATCCTAGTCATTATAGCACATGCATAACCAACAGAAATCTTTCCCATGCTTTCCTAATAACTATTTGAAACCAAAATAAAGTAACTTTTAACTAGCTAAACAAAAGAATGAATAAAAAATGTGGATCTTTCTTTCATAAAAAATGTTTGAAGACAGCAAAAAAATAAAAATAAATAAATAAAATAAAAAAACTTATTTCCTAAAATAAGTTTATTTCAGGACATCGATCTTGCTAACGAAATGCAGTTGCAAACCCTCTTTCAATCCATCAGCAGGCTTCCTATCCCCTTGAGTTTACAGACATAGCAGGAAATCAAGATTTTGGGAGACTAACGCTTTGTAGCAGTGGCCACAGAGAGTTACTGGGTCGACTAACACTCTATGTGTGCAAACACAATGCTTTATAAAGCACTGTGTAGTCTGCTAACCTGTGTTAGTGTGGGAAAATAGTTCAAAACAGGGCTTCTTGGATCAGATTAATTGATGAATATATGTAGGCAAGATGCAACAAGGTTTTGGTGGGTCAAAAGGGGAATGCAGAAGTATAGGGAGGTCTTAGGAGGAGGAAATTGAGAACTGTCTGGGTAAACCGAAAACTAGATGTATAGTCCCCAACGGAGTCACCAATTCTGCTATAGGATAAAATTCACGATGTATGGAGAATGGAAATACCCTCAAGGGTATTCCTGGGACCCTTAGCAGACTGTAAGATTATCTGCAACCGTCACAAAGTTACATGCATGTCCATAAATATTGACTAACTATCAAAGCAAAACAAATGGATTACCTCAAGCCTCCATGTAGATTTGTTGGAGAGCACAATGCAGCTAGGTGGAAGTCCCCTGAGCCAACTCTAGATCAAGTCCTGTACATAGAAGAGACAAGCATAATCACAGTATAAAACCTTGATAACTAATACATGAATACATAAAAGACATATAGTTACATATAACTAAGCTACTCATGCTAAAAGGTATTGGACAAACAAGTAAATGAATGATAGTACCAACACCACCGAGTAAACAATACAACTGCACTTCTACATTAATGTCAAAAGAGTGATTACAACCATCTATTGCATCAATCTTCCCTTACCCCTCCAGCGTCTCTCTCTCTCTCTCCCTTCTTACCAACTTCTTATGCTTAGATTTGAGACTATGCTCAACAATCAAGTAAGCTATCCTTTCAAATGATCTGACCTCTATCACCATTGCCCTAGCTTTGCTTATGTAGCAATTGAGTTAGGGTTTCCAAGTTCCTCCATGAGTTCCTTAGGGTAAAATCAATGAAATTGCCATGCTTTTTAGCTCTTTCCCATTTGCCTCCATTAGGATTAGGAATCCCCCAAATAGGTCGAACTTGAGTTGTTTCCTTGCTTTTCTTGAGTAGATCTAGTAGCAAATATCTAAATATTTATGATTCAATTAGCTCCTTTTACCTTTACAACTCCCTTAGGGTCCACTAATGTTGTTTCCAAACTAGAAACTAGAGTTATTTCGTTCACTAACACTCCCTTAGGCTTGTAGAGAATCTTTATAAAGTAGGTCGTCAATGCATAGCCAGCATTAGTGTGGAAACAAGGCATGTGATCTTGGTCTTTTCTTCAGCTAACATGTCTTTCCCCTCTGAGTTGATGAGGGGGTCAATTTGTTGCATAACAATTGTTTATCCTCTTAATCCTTTGTTCAATGCTATTATGATATCATCGCAACATCCGTACAGTCTGTACGATTAACTGGGTATTCCTTTGGAATTATCCCATCAAACATCTTTGGTAGTCCATCATCATGTGTTTTCACCCATGGAATCAGAGGGAAAAATCTCAGGCTCCTCTCCAGGTCACTCAGAGGTTTCCACTCCATGCACAGCCGCGGAGAAGGGATATCCTTTCCCTCTTGAAGGTTTCCCTTACAAGGGAAGCATTCTGACCATTGTTCATCCTGAGTTACCGCATAATTATGTGACTTTAGCTTAGTTGGTTTCTGGCACACCTACTTCCTCATCACCATATCACAACCCTATTTTGGCATATGGCGCTATACCTACCTCAGGTCCATTCATTCAGAATCTAACCTCCCAACAAACGGTGCTTTCTACAATTACTTTTGTCCCAGTGTAACCCACCATTCCAAATCCTCTTGTTTCGTCATTCCAAGTAACCCATTTGATTCAACTGATGATCTTGAGTCATGTAGTTGTCAAATCTTTGAATCCTCCAGTAAATGGACATGTTGTGCCATTTCTTGGTGGGAAAAGTACGAATATATCTATGATGTCTGTTACAACCAATGTGAGTGTTTCACAATCTCACATGGTTGGAATGAACCAACCCTCTTGGGGTGCCATTTGAAACCATGTTGGTCCATCTAGATCAAGTAACATCCAACACCAGTAACCTAATATGGCTCGGGTTCAATACCAGCCTCCTTATGTTCCATAGGGTTCACAAGCGATGGTTAATCCACCCTACATCCCTCAGCCTGGACCATATGTCTAGTCTGCTCCATCCGCTGCACCTGGTGAGTATGACCAGATACAGTTTAGGAACTTTCA
Source organism: Pinus taeda (assembly GCA_000404065.3). Taxonomy (NCBI): domain Eukaryota; kingdom Viridiplantae; phylum Streptophyta; class Pinopsida; order Pinales; family Pinaceae; genus Pinus; species Pinus taeda. The sequence continues at coordinate 24,120 of APFE030502021.1, forward strand.
AGGTGTCATTCCAAGAACTGTTCAAGTGCCTTTGCAGTAGCAAGAACAACTTCTGCAGCAGCAAGGCCAGATGATGTCGCAGCAAGGACAACTACATCAACTGCAAGGGAAACCCTTGCAATAGTTGCAGCAAACCATGCAGTTGCAAGTGTAGTATGTGCCACAATCCTCCCAGCCTATACCTTCGCAAGGTCAACATCTGCAGCTTTAGGGACAACCTTTACAGCCGCAAGGGCATCCCTTGCAGCCATAAGGTCAACTCGGGCAACATCAACCCTTATATTCATATCAACAGGGTCAACTCATGCAAGGGAAAGGCTAGGGTCAAGTCCATGGGCAACAGGTCCAAAATCCTTATGTCCAAGAGTAGCAAGTGCAGAGTCCTTACATCCAAGGGTAGCAGGTCCAAAATCCTTTCGTTTAGGGGCAGCAGGTCCAAAACCCTTATGCTAAGGGACATCAAGTGCAAAATCCATATGTCCAAGGCCAATAGGCCCAACAGCCTTTTAACCCGTATGTTGCTTATCAGCAACCTATGGTCAGACAGTTTCAAGGCTTTCAAGGTCAGAATCCTCCCTATGGGCAAGGTAACCTATAGTGGGGGCAAAATCAAATGCCATATGGACAAAATCCTCCACTATGGGGACAAAATCCTTACCAACAAGGATGGGACCCACCAATTGGGACCCCTTATCGACCTCAAATTCCTTTCAATACTCAATTATAGTTATTGGCTGCACTGGAATTTCCATATGTGTCTAGACTCATGAATGACCCAATTCTTCATTCACCATACTGGCCTCCAGTTCCATCCAAGATTCTGAGCGATTGTCTGAAGTGTGAAGGAAAAGAAAAGAGGATCCACAAGCCCACGTGATGACATATCACCTCTACTGCTCCTCAAATTCCTACGTTACGATTCCATTCATCTTCGACTTTTCCAACGAACTCTTACAAGTGTTACAGCCAAGTGGTATATCGAGTTACCTCGAAATACCTATCATGATTTTAAGAGTCTCGTCATGGCCTTTCTCACACATTTCCAATTGTCTGTTCATATGAAACTGGCACCCATATGCTAACGTCACTCAAGCAAGACACTGCAACCCACATCTCTAATCACATCCATGAATGGAGAGGTAGGCGTCATCTGATTAAGTTTGAGATTTCTGATTAGTTGTTGACCAAGTGGTTCACCAAATCATTCGTCAACAAAATTGTTGAGGACATTGCTATGGGTGGATACGTCACTGAGGAACAAGCCATCACATGTGCCCAGTATCTAGACCTCGTCTATTCACAATCTAGCACGTTATATGATGTGTTACCTGATGTGCCCAGGCCATCATCTAATCTGACGACATCTAAGTCTCCAGCTACACCTCCTATTGATGAAGTAATTGGTTCAATGACTCGAACCCCTGCAAAATATTCTTCCAAATAGAAGTTTGTCTCCAACACTAATCCCAATGGTTCCTCTCGTAATTCATCTAGCCCTGGTAAAACCTCGGAGGTGCACACTATCTAGTCTACCACAGTGGATAAATCCTCTAAAGGTAAGAAGAAAGGAAAAGGCAAGGGTAAAGCCAATGCCCTGAAACAGGGTCCTCCTAAGTCATCTACTGGTGATTCTTCCCAACGGAAGCCCAAATATCCATGCCTCATCTATGAGGAGGATCACTATACTAAGGGTTGTCCTAAATGATCCGAAGTTAGTCATTTTCTCAAAGAGACCCCAGTTGTCCTAAAAGAGCCGTTTCCATCCCAACAGACTCAAATGGTAGACTAGCCTCAGTTATCCACTTCCTCAGGTTCACAAGTGTACATGATGAGTACCCCGATTAACGTGGATACCAGGTCAAAATATTATCAAACTCATACCTGAATAGTAGGGAAAGAGAAAGAAGGTACCCCTTCTTCTTCTGCCCCATCCAGTTATGGTCCTCTCCATATAGAGTGACCTAATCCTGATTCCACCATTTGACCACCTTCTCGAGGTGTGCTACGAAAGTCCTCATACGATCGCAACGCTGGAGCCGCTTAGCATTATAACATTGTTGAAGATTTGGCTCAAGCGCCATCAGTTATGTCTGCTATCGAGGTCCTTCAACGCTATCCTTCTTAGCGGAAATTGTTACTATCGGCTATTGGGGGTATTGATCTAGTTGACTCTAATATCATCTGTTTTGACTTGGAAATCCATGTTTCGCGTCTATCTCATCAGATTTCCTTTCTCATTAAAGTGATCATAAATGAGAAAACCATTCATAAGACCACCATCAATGAAGGTGCTTCTACCTGAATCATGTTTGTCGCTTGTTGGAAGGCAATTGGTTCTCCTACTTTGAAAAAGTCCCCTAAGACTTTGGAAGCTTTTAACGAACGTGATTCACGACCATTCGGTGTCCTTTCCAACCTTTCCATTACTTTGGAGGGAAAGATAGTACACGTCAAAGTAGAAACTATTGAGACTAATCTTAACTATAATATTATACTCAGACGAAGTTGGACCCATGCCATGCATGTTGTAGCCTCCTCCCTTTTCCGTGTGATTCTTTTTCCCCATCAAGGGAAGATAGTCACAGTCAAGCAACTGTACTTCTTTACCTCTTCCTCCTCAAATGGCAATGTTCCATATGTCAAGCACACCGGTTCTCCTTATGAGAGTGTGGGGGCAGGACTCTTTAAAGATCCTACCTTGATAGCCATTTTTCCACTCCCACCTCCTCATGTTGCCTCTGTCAGCATGATTTCAATCAAGTGTGATCCTTGGGTCATTCCTTCACCGATCTTGTTGATACATGGGGAGAGGTTATGTCATTAAGTCCCACCGAAATTGATTACATGGAAAATGTTTTGGATTTGCCTTCGGTATCCTCTGATCGTCCTCTTTCGAGAACATCTCTCAATGCGTATTCTCAATCCCCATGGATTCATTCTTCGTAATCTCCCGAACCCTTAGCCAAGAATTTTCTTTCAAATGATAGTATCATGGAAGTAGTATCTCTAGAGAAAGTACCTTGGAATGACACTCATCATCATTCCTCATTCTTTCCTTGCTCAACAGTCATGTCTATGTGTCTTAAGAAGTTCTCCTCTCCGCTACCTATTGACATGTCAGTTTCTCCTGACATTGTCAAGATCTTTCAACTGAGGGCACCTCTATCTCTTCATAGATTCAGGTTTTTTCTCCCTCCCCGAGTTTTTACTGATTGCCCATTCATGCAATGGGGTTTCCATCTTATGACTCATAACCCTCCCTTGCCCAAGGGTATGGGGGCACAACCTTATATGAGTTATACTCTATTATTTGGCCGAGTCAATGCTTACTCGTCATGTCAACGGTAAAACTCCGGTTTCCATCTTTGTTGATTGATTACCCAAGTCCGAGCATGGACTCTCTATAAAATTACTATGGTTAGGTCATCTTGCATGGCTACTTTTGTACAATAGTGCATTATTAATTTTTGTACCGTGTGGTTTGGTGTGTTGTTTTGCAAGAAGCTTCCCTACTTATTATGTTTCTGCCTACTTTGCAGATGTCGGTTTCTCCTCACATTAGTTTTGTTGATGGTGCTTGTTGTAGTACCCAGAATATGTCATCCCCAGCATGGGCCATTTATGTCCCCCATGGTGAGTTGATTGATCTTCAAGGAATTTCTCTAGGTTGAACAACTAATAACATTGTTGAGTATAGCACAATTATTGAATTGTTGTCAGAAGCTATCTCTCTTGACATCCAAGAATTAGTTGTCAACCTTGATTCACATCTTGTTGTCCTTACACTCAACAGGAAATATTCCATTAGGAACCCTCAAATATTGAGAATGTATCTACTTATTTGTCTATTGGAGAGAAATTTTGATTACATTACATATCATCATATTCCTAGACACATGAATACACTAACAGATGCATTAGCTAATTATGTGTTGGATAGGCATTTACAAAACATGTGAAAATAAAAAAACAAAACATTTGCACCATAGTAAGAGGAAGTATATCATATATACATATGTGTGTGTGTGTGTGTGTTGATAATGTTTGTCATACATCAAAACCCCAAAAAATAATATGTGTGTTCAAATACATCAGTGGCTTGCAGGCCTTATACACCCGTGGCTTGTAGGCCTCAAAAATGTGGAATGATGGACTTATGCACTAATGATGCTCATGGTAGCATGTAACTTCTCGCACTACATGATTCAATAGTTGGTGGATCCTATCTGATACCGCCACCATATGCCTCTGATACTGGCGTGGGACATCACCCATCCCGGCATAGTCTGGGATACCATGGGTCAATCCCTCAAGGTTCCACACGATCTCCTCCTCATTATCGCTTCCTTCCTAATAAGGAGCAATATCAAACTACCACACAACACGCCTAGCAATCAGGGACATCCCGGCAGGGCATTCTAGTCCAACATCTGCATTCATAAAATCAAATGGTCATGAACACATATATCTCAAAAACAATAAAAATTCAAAACTTAAAATTGTTTGTTTTTTACCTCCATCATCATAATCCTCCCCCTCTAGGAGTAGCATATTTGGATCACTATGGAAGTCGATACTGCTATAGGCCTAATCCTCCACTACGATCAGCTGTCATCATATCCACGAGAAGAAGGTGGGCTTATTGAACATTTTTTGGCCCTTAGTAATCCTCGGCATCAATGCACTCCAACGGACCATCCATGGGTCTCATGGCAATGGCGGTTCCACCTCAGCTAGCTAGTAGTGAAACAACGGAACCCGTTCTAGGAAGAAGGTCACTAAAATAGACCCATAACAGAACTATTTCAGGTTTCCCGCCTTGGCTTTTGATAGATGGCGCTTCATGTTTACCTTCATGGCTTTCGCCCAGTTGAAAATAGTTGGCATCGTACAATCAATAGCATACTGCAATTTCGACTTGTTTGTCTCATGCTATGCTTGAGTCCCAGACACTCTGTTTATGGTCAACAGTAACACTCTCAACAAAATATCCAAAACAGTCATGATCTTGATCTTGCCACTTTTTTATTTGAGTGCTTCTGGGAAATGTTCTACAAGTAGCATGGTCAAGCTTGCCCCAATAGGCCTTGACCCATATAGATTTACTACCTCCCCTCTTCGAGACAATCATGTGATGAAATAAATCTCTAAAGTTTCCAACTCCATTTCTTGGTCACGGATCATGAAAAATTCCTGATTACGTCCCAAAGACTGATCACATACCGTAGCAATTCAGGTTGAGCCCGTAGATGTGGTGTAACGAAGAATTTGAGGATCCCACAGTTCCTCAGAGCATTTAAGCAAATCAGGTCTACCATTGCTTGAGTGTCAACGTCCTCATGCTCACATTCCTTCCAATCCACCATTTTTCAGGATTTTTTCATTGAAAAAAACCATATAATCAAGTCAATAAACATCTTTGGCGAGATAGATTCGGATTCAATCGGATAAACTGGGCAAAAACTTGAAAAAAAAAATGTTCATAGCACCGGTGCGATTGTTTTAAAAATAGTAGCACTGACGGCTTCATGCACCACCCTACCACCCTATAGAAGAATAAAAGAAGAATGGACTCCCGTACCAGGGAAAATGGTCCACTTTACAATGATATAGAATGATGTAGAAGCATAAGACACACTAGACGATAACCCCAACTATGACACAACCACATAATGATGATCCTAGACCTCCCGACACTTCCTCTTCAACTCTTGGTAGATAAACACTTTACAATTATTATTTTACGATGACTCTGTACAATGATACTTTTACAATGATTGTATGCAGTGCTTCCCATTTGAAGACTTCATGTGGTGAAATTCTTGTTGTTGTTTTGCACCTTGATTGCTACTCTTGTAATGCTACCCTTTCTCACTCTTCAGAACATTATATTATGCATTGAGCGTTCTCTTGATTAATATATAATACCTATAAAAAGTCTCCAAAGAAATACCCATGACATGATAATAGCAAAACTTACCTCATCCTGTAGAACATATGTCAGTGCTAAACAGAAACAACAAATTAAAATACAAAGAAACTAATGCAATTAAGAGATGAACATGCATATACATAAGGTACTTACATGTATCTTACCTCTACTGAATCATTTTTCTACACCTTGCTCTTTGCTGCCCTAGAAAGTCTGGTCCTTTGCCCCCCTTGACAACACTTGATCTAGTTTTTTTTGCCTTCTAGGAGCATGATATTTAATCTGATGTATCTCTGCGATTTCAGATCCCCAACATGCGATCTTTGGTCTTGTTGAAGCCCAATGACTCTTCTTTCCAATGCCATAGGTCTGACCCAATTTGGACTCTTCAAGATAAGGTTATGCTCAATCTCTCACAATGACCTAATTATGGACTATTTCAGTAGAGCTAACTGGTACGACATATGATCTGTCATTGTTTCCTCCTTCAGCTTTGAAATTGATAAAACGAAAACTACAATTTGTGCACTATTCGCCACTTTTTATAGAATTCCAATCCTCTTCTCTGAGAGAGAGTTATAACGATTTTCCCAAGGTCACTTCTGTTATCACAAAATCAGTACTAAGGGCTGCTACTTAATAAGATCTCATGAAACTATTTCAGACCAGGCTTTAGACTAAGGTTTAGCCTCCTTAGTCAGAGAGGGCGCTCTCACAGATTTTTGATATGCTTTAAAGGACAAGAAAGATGGCTAACTCTTTAATTGGTATATGAAATTCATGCTGGTTGGAACAACAAAAATAAGGCTTCTCCCATTGGGCTCATGGAGTCATACATTCCTACAGTAAACAAGTAGCTACTCAATCATGGAAACCAAGGCATATAATGTCTCAATGTTCAAAACATCTACCAAGAAGAACCTCAACTCAAAAAAACATACACAGGAAGTCTGAGCACTTATGTGAATTCAGAGTGATTGCATGTTTAGTGAACTGTAAAACAAGATGAACAAAACCAAACCACATATATTCTGAATGTTTGAAACACAAGATGAATCTTGGGAAGAAACAGTGTACTTTCTATTACTATCAAAACACTTTACATAAGCCAATATGAAAACTCTGTTTTTTCTTTTTGATAAAAATCTCCAACCCTTTTTACATCAGAGTTTTTCCCATATATAGGAAACAAAACTAGACTACCTTGAGTCTC
>APFE030502021.1:33466-74431 GCA_000404065.3 Pinus taeda
CTCCTTAGTCAGAGAGGGCTCTCTCACAGATTTTTGATATGATTTAAAGGACAAGAAAGATGGCTAACTCTTTAATTGGTATATGAAATTCATGCTGGTTGGAACAACAAAAATAAGGTTTCTCCCATTGGGCTCATGGAGTCATACATTCCTACAGTAAACAAGTAGCTACTCAATCATGGAAAGCAAGGCATATCATGTCTCAATGTTCAAAACATTTACCAAGAAGAACCTCAACTCAAAAAACATACACAGGAAGTCTGAGCACTTATGTGAATTCAGAGTGATTGCATGTTTAGTGAACTGTAAAACAAGATGAATAAAACCAAACCACATATATTCTGAACATTTGAAACACAAGATGAATCTTGGGAAGAAACAGTGTACTTTCTATTACTGTCAAAACACTTTACATAAGCCAATATGAAAACTCTGTCTTTTGATAAAAATCTCCAACCCTTTTTACATCAGAGTTTTTCCTATATATAGGAAACAAAACTAGACTACCTTGAGTCTCCTCCTCCAGCATGAGGGGAGCTCGAAAACCTATCATTAATTACCTTATCTATATTTAAACTAACTTATTAAATACAAAGGTATTGTGCTTTCAATACATAAAGTCCTATTCCTTTTCAAACTCTAATTATATCTCCTTGTGTGCATGATTCCCTCTTGATCTTCGACACTTGTACTATTTCTGTAGTGGCTGAAATGCATTTGAGAGGCATTCACTGAACGAGCTGCCTTGGATTCCAACTGTGCTGATGACTCAACATTTGGTGAAGATATATACTCTGTTTTCACGGTCCCTGCTTTCCATCCATCTTTATTTTCAAAAGAACGTGCTTGAAGTTGTTTAATATCTTTGATGACCATGCATAACACCATATGCCTAATGATCTGGATGCGTTGTGAACTGGACATGTGTTCAACCCAAAATTCGGTAACCCTACCAGAACCCTAATATTTTGGTCATAAAGTAGCTTTAGGAAGACTTTAGCAAAAAAACCAAAATGTTCTACCTTTTTGCCCTAATGCTTACATCTGTCATTCTTTGAATGTTTTGGCAGCCTTTTATGATCTCTTTCCTATCCTCGAAGCATTCCCTTACAAAATTTGCTGACCTCAGCATCAATTTCATTTTTCTATAAAAACAGTCACCTACAGCAGTTTCGTAGCGCGCTACGAAACTGCTGTTCCTTTCCAAAATTACAATCTTTAATGAATTTACCAATTACTTTGTGACTGTTACAACTTCGCTTTTGGCTCCAAAATTCCTCATTTGTCTTCTTTTTATATATGCCTCAAAAATCAATGAACTTAAGAAAAATAAAACAAAAACTTGGAGCAACATCTGACCTTAAAATTCGCAAATTTTTTATTTGGCAGCTAACTTGCCTAACTGAGCTTTTAGTTTTGCAAGTTCGTTTTCCATGGCTGCAATTTCTGATACAGTTTTCTCTAAATTAGCCATTTCTTCCTCAGCTGCCTCCCATTTCTCCTTGGAAGATGAGGTTTTAGTTTCCTTGACAATGGGAACTTTTTTCTTCATATCTTTCTTTTTGACCTCCTTTGATTTTTCTGCCTGAGCTATCTGCTTTTCCATTTCTTTGGCCTGTCCTCTGGTGTATATTTTTCTTTTGATTTCCTCTACCTTCTCTGCTTTAGGCAGTTGTCTAATTTCTTTTGTTGCAGTTACCTTGACAACTACCTCATCTTTGTGGACTTGCTCCGCTGCTTGGATTTGTCTCCTGGTGATTGGCCTTCGAGGTTTGACCATAAATTCCTTACCAGACTCTTCAAACCTTAGCCTTTTTGAGGCTTTTGATTTTTTGGTGCTATCAGGTGATGACTGGGTTAGGTCAATAGGCATTGACGCAACCTGCACTGATGTGGCTTGTTCGAAATCAATTGCCTCCAGCAAATCCTTTAGACTAGCCTTTGACATAGGGCTTTCTTCCTCTGCTATTGATTTTCCTTTTTCTCTACTTAGCTGACTTCTGGTTCTGATTCTTGTTACTTGTTCAAATCCACTTGGCCCTGATGCATCTTTCTGGTGTTTGATTTTCTCCTTTGATGACTTGGGTGTCTCTTTTATGACCACAGACTTCTCTGATTTCCTTGACTTAGTTTTGGACTTCTTTTGGTCTTTTACCTCCTTCCTGAGCTCAGCCAAGGTAGGTTCTTCAAATCTTCTTTCTTTTTCCCTATCTGGCAATGGAGTGAGACCTGTCTTGCTTTGGAAACCGGCCATAAAAATAAAAGAATCCCAATCTCTACCAATTTTTTGCAAACTATCTAACACCAGCAACTTTATTAAACCATGGTGGAACAGGGAAGATTCACAATCATCTTTCTTTAACTAAACTTTGTTGCACATTTTACTAAGGCTTCTGAATAAGTAGAAAGGGAGGTCTATTGATGCTTTACCTGTGAAATGTAACAAGAGCTTGAAATGATAAGAATAAACTTTGGTGTACCTTCCCTCACATGTGAGGTATTTCTGGATGCCTGTAAGGAGCAGAGCATAATGTTCTTTTATATAATTCCTTGGCACAACTTTGGTGAGATCCTCATTCACATATTGATCCTTCAGAAATTCCTTACAGGGAGTCATGTCAAACTGGAAATTCTTGAACCACGCTTGTCCACCTCTCGGAATTTCAGTGACAGCAGAAATGGCTTGTGGAGACACAGGGAACTCTAGCATTGACACCTTAGAATTCAAGCCAGTAAAATTTAGTGCAAAAGCTTTCGTTACCTCTGTATGTCCTCCCTTCAACTTTTCGCAAAACCTCCAGCAACCAGCATTTTTAAAAGCTCGTGCTACACCTTCATCTCTGAGTGTAAGATCAAGCCCCTCTGGCTCGGTTCTTAGGCACCTTCTGGATCGATGTACTCTTTTCTCCATCTTGCTCAGAATATCTTCACACAAAGAACTGATCAGCAACTATAATTCACAATACAACTTTGGCTTTAGAGTGCAGGCTCGCTTGCTACAATTCACAATACAGCTTCGGCTTTAGAGTGCAGGCTCGCTTGCAATGATCCCTTTTAAATGAAAACTCGGGCTTCTTTGCGTTTTTCAAACACTCGTCATACAACAGGCATGTTAACGCACCATGAACAAACATTATGACACTACCATACCTCATAAGATCTCTTAAAATAATTGTCATGTGCGTGATCCTAAATCTGATGGCGGAATGATAACCTATCATGACCTGGAGAAGACATCAACTAACAAAATGTGAACGGACCTAATGACTCATCTCCCCAGATTTGACATTTCAAGAAAATGCGCTGCAAAAAACCCTGAATCCCCGATTTCGTAGCGCAGACAATTATGAATTGACAAACCGCGCTACGAAATGGCTGCTAGATGATACGCTGCGAAAAGGTGGAAAAAATGATTGCGCATCTAAATTAGCCAATCAGATTGCGCTGCGAAACCGCGCAAAATACCAATGACGCAAACAAGACAAGACATGCCTTAAACAATAATGATGGAGGGCATCTAACGGTTTTTTACAATGACTCACATCAATACCCTTTGAAATTCTAATTTCAAAGTGACACACATAGAAACCTATTGATTCAAACAAATTTTTATATGAATCTTTGGACATAGGTGAATTGTGGCTTTAAGTGATAACAACTTCTTTGAGATGAAATTCGACAGCCTACAAAAATCCTAACTTTCACAGATCATATCTCCAAAAGTATAGCGAACCAAGATCTGAAATTTGGTCATGACGTTCATCAAGATTGTGCATCAAATGGGTTTTAATTTTAGAATCTAAGACTTCGCCGAAATGAAGTTATAGTGAAAATTCCATGATCGCTACATTTGGAGGATATATGAGATTTCTTTTTATAGAGTTCAAAGGGGCTTCTATAGAGAACATTGGAGGGATTTTAGGAGCTTAAAAAATTATTAATTATTGACTATTCAATGACCAAAACCAATTATGAGTTCCATGCCACAACACCATAGGGTTTTAGCCCACTAACTGGGGTTACTAACTTCAAACATGAATATCTCTCAAACCGTGAAGAGTTACTTGGTGTGCCATATATCAACGGAAACACCTCAATGAGTAGAATCTACATAGAAGATCCTTGACTCAAAATAGAGTAAGTTGTCAAGTCAAAATTCCCTTGCGAGATCAGGGTAGCCCTTGGTGCTGCTTGGGTTGACATCAATGACAACCTCAGATCATCTTTAGATCAACAATCTCCCCCTTTGGCATTGAGGGAAACACAAGTACTGCCCCTGCGATTAGGGCCACTCTTCCTATTGCCTTCTCTCTCGCTTTGACATCAATGGTGAAGGGTAAACCCCCCGAGACACAACCATCTTGTGGACCTGTACACACTTCCACTCCCCCTTTATTTTCTGAATAAGAAAAATCTAATGAGAACTTGGGAGAATCCCAAGCTTCTGGAGAAGATATTCAAATGCTTCACGAGGTAAAGGTTTAGTGAAGATATCAGCAATTTTTTCTTTTGTACCATCATATTCAAGTTTGATATTCTTTTCAACTTCTTGTTCTCTAACAAAATGATATTTTATCGGAATGTTTTTGTTTTTGAATGCTTGATAGAATTCTTGGAGATGTTGATGGCACTGGTGTTATCACAAAATATGGGAATAGCCTCACTAAATTTTACCTGGTGATATTGCAAATTTTGTTTCATCTAAATGAATTGAGTACAACGAGTTGTCACTGCAATGTATTCTTCTTCCGTTGTAGATAATGAGATTGATGTTTTCTCTTTGCTCAACCATGATACAAGATAACCACCTAGATAGAATGTTGCTCCACTAGTACTCTTACAATCATCAATGCTTCCTACCCAATCTGCATCTATAAAGGCTTGAATAATGAGATCGTTGCCCTTGGGATACCACAAACCATATTCCGTTGTGCCCTTTAGATATCGAAGAATTATTTTTACAGCGATAATATGTGATTCTTTTGGTGCTTCATGTAATCTTGCTACTTGTCCAACTACTTGCATAACATCTGGTCGGGAGGCTGTTACATATAGAAGACTACCAATCATAGATTTGTACAACCTCTTATCCACATCCTTAGATGAGTCATCTATGCTGAATTTGCAACCTGTTACCATCAAAGTAAGGACAGGTTTGCAATCTTCCATTTTGAATTTCTTGAGCATTTCCTTGATGTACTTGGCTTGACATATAAATATTCCTTTCTCTTACTGAGATATTTCAAGCCCTAAGAAGTATGTCAACTCACCAAGTAAAGACATCTCAAACTTACTTTGCAGCTTTGTAGCAAATTTCTTACTTAGACGATCACCATTGCTACCAAAGATTATATCATCCACATATACCTCAATGATTGTTAAATTATCCTTATCTATTTGTACGTAAGATTGCTATCAGCAGTACCTTTCTTGAACTTTTGTTGACGTAGATATTCATCATGATGAGCATACCATGCTCTGGGAGCCTATTGGGACCATACAAAGCCTTCTTTAACCTACAAACATAGTGTTCTTTTTCTAATAGTAGAAAACTTTCAAGTTGTTTGATGTAAACTTCTTCTTCTAATTCTCCATTTAGAAATGCTAACTTAACATCCATTTGGTAGACTTTTATTTTTCTTGAGCATGCATAGGCGAAAAACATCCGGATGGATTCCATTCTAGAAACTGGTGCAAATGTTTCGTCGAAATCAATTCCTTCCACTTGTGCATAGCCTTTGCAAACCAATCTTGCTTTGTTTCTGGTAACCTTTCCATATTCATTCAATTTTTTCCTGAACACCCATTTAGTCCCAATGACATTTTTATCTTTTGGTTGTGGAACTAATTCCAAAGTGTTATTTTTCTCGATTTGATCCAATTCTTCATTCATAGCTACTACCCAATGTTCATTTTGGCTGGCTTCCTCAAAACTACTAGGCTCAAAGGTTGCTAGAAAAGCAATGTGAGCTTGTTGTGATGAACGAAGTTGTCAACCTTTTCTTGTTCCAATTCCTTCATTTACGTCACCAATGATTTGATTTGATGGATGGTTCTTTTGAATCCATTCTTTTTTTCTCTTTGGAGGAGCTTCTATATCTTGTTGATCATTATTTACTTCTTCCTGGTTGACAGATGCTTCTTGTTCTAGAATTTTTTCTGTAACTTTTTCAGCCTCTGTCTCAAGCTTCAAATATTCTAGATCTTCATCATTATTCATTAGAACACTATCTTCATAAAATGTAACATTTATGCTCTTCACTATCTATTTTTGCCTTAGATTATAGCATTTATAGTTCTTTCTTTCACGTGAGTAACCAACAAAGATACCTTCATCAACACGCGATTCAAACTTACCCAATTTTTGATCTTCTCTTTTGATATAACATTTTCTTACGAAGATTCTAAAATATTTTACATTAGTCGGTTTTTCTTTCCATAATTCATATGGGGTCTTATTGCATTTATTTCTTAGAAGACTTCTGTTGAAAATGAAGACTCTCGTATCAATTGCTTGAACCTATAATTTTTCATCCAATTTTGAGTCCTTCAACATTTCTCTACCCATTTCATGTATAGTTCTGTTCTTTCTTTTAGAAATTCCATTTTGTTGAGGTGTTCACATTGTTGAAAATTGTCTTTTTATTCCATTTTCATCACAGTATTGCTGAAATAATTTGGAAGTGAATTATCCGCCATTATCTGATCTTAGACACTTTATTTTTAAATCAGTTTCATTTTCAACCAAATCCTTGTAGATATTAAAGCACTCAAATGCTTCATATTTTTTATTTAGGAAACTGACAACTGTCATCCTAGTATATTCATCTATCATTAACATGAAATATAATTCTCCATCTAAGCCTTTTGTTCCCATAAGTCCACATACATCAGTATGTATCAATTCCAATGGATGTGATGCAAATTGTTCTTTTGTTTTAAATGCACATTTTGTTTGCTTGACGTGCCAACAGGCCTCATATAGTGTGTTGGAAGATTTTGAGATTTTCGACATTTCTCGTACTTCTTCCTTTTTTCTTATCTTGACAAGATTGTCAAAGTTTATGTGACCCATTTGTTTGTGCCATAACTAGCTTTCATCTTCTTTAGCTAGTATACATGGTTTAGTTTCTTCATCCAGAACATATATGTGGTTTGGAGCTCGACTTGTTGTAGCCACAAAGTTTACCATACCTGCCTTTCTTGATTTCACATTTTGTGGAGTTGAAAAGCATTGTGTGTCCTTGATCACACATTTGTCCAACACTGAGTAGATTGTGATTCATGTTTTCAACCAACAGAACATTCCTAGCTAGAGCATCTTTTCTTCTGAGACTGACAGTACCTGATCCTATAACATTTGGAGATCCATCATTTCCAAAGGACACAGTTCCATCCTTCTTCTCTTTCAGAGATACAAATTTCTTTATATCTCCAGTCATATGCTTTGAGAAACTGATATCAACATACCATACATCTTTGTTGTTTTGAGCCTTGAGAGCTAGAGCACAATTATCAGTATTCTTCTTCTTCCATGTTCATTCATTCTATGGCTTCGAATATTCTTCTGGAGGATTCTCAAGTCTGCAGTTTCTAGCGATGTGTCCAAAGTTTCGATATTTGTAACATTTAATATTACTTCTTAAAAGTTCAAATATATTGATGTTTCGTTGAGCCCTAGGAGGTTCATATTTGACAGTTCTCATGGAATTGTATTGGTTCCTAGGGTACGTGTGACATTCTACAACTTTATGACCAAATTTTCCACCTGAATAACAATAGCCATGAAAAATATGTTGGTACCTGGATGGAAATCTTCATCGGGGGATTGTCTTCCAAGGCTGTTCTTGTGAATCTTGTACAATGAAGTCTACATGCCTCTCAGATCTCATAGGTTCACTGTATTTTGTTGTAGAAGGTCCTATTTCTTCTTCTTTGTAACCAAGGCCAGTTTTGTCGTTGCAAGATAGTTGATTGTTGATGAGTTCTTCCAACGCCTTTGAGCTGTTGTCATAGTTTTGGACAGTTTTTCCCTTCTTCACTTCCTTACACAACAAGAATAATTCGGCTTCTAATGCTTCCCTTTCTTAGTTTCTTTCTTCCAACTTCTTTTGAAGTTACTCTTCAATACATTTTTGTTCTTCAACTTCAATTTTGAGACCTTGAACTTGTTCTTCAAGAGTGTTGGAATGGATCTTCCCAGCCTTGGGCTTTTTTATAAGCTTGATTGCCTCCTTAGAAAATTTTTCTATTGTCAACCCTTCTTCTTAGTTGTTTGATACCTCTTGTTTATTGTGCTTGGCCATAAACAATACTCTCTCATTGGCTTCTCCTTCACTATCACCGTCTTCATCGGATGATGAGCTATCTTCTTTACAGAGAAAGTTCCTTTTGAATCCTTTCTTCTTGCCTTGCTTGTTGAATTTCTTAAAGCCTTTCTTTCCTTTTGAGTTTCCATCACTTTTGTTTGGACATTTTGCTATGAAATTCCCAACCTCACCACAACCGAAACATATCAATGGAAGTTTACCTTTGATTTTTTCCTTACCAATTTTTAGTTTTCTCATAAAGTAAGCATATTCTCCATTTGAAAAACATTCTTCATCATCTTCCTTTCCTTCACACTTACAAGTGCAGGTGTAGGTCTTTGCCTTTGAAGGTTGTTTGTCCTTATTGGTTTTCTTAGATGCAGTGAACACAGTTTCTAGATGTGAAGTGCCCTCTGCTTCATCAAGTCTCATTTCATATGCTATGATAACTCCATGTAGTTCTTCTTTGTTGAGTTTGTCCATATTTTCACTTTGTTCTAAGACCGATACCTTTGGGTTGAATCTTCGTGGTAACATTTTAAGAATCTTTCGTATAATAGTCTTCTCGTCAACAGGCTCTCCCAATCCTTCGAGAGTATTGGTTATTTCATCAATGTGTTGGAAGTATGCAGCGATGTTGTCATCTTCTTTCATTCTAAGTTTCTCAAATTTTTCTCTGTAGATTTGAAGCTTTGATTCTTTGACAGTTGAGTCACCTTCATATATATTCTCAAGCTTGTCCCATACATTTTTGGTAGTTTTACAACCTAACACCTTATGATAAGCAGATTCAATAAGTCCACTGATAATAATATTCTTTGTTTTTGCATCATTTACCAAATTCTTCTTACCTTGTTCATCCGCGGTTGGTGTAAATCCATTTTGAATAGTGTCCCATACTTCATAACCTTGCACCAAGAGATAGACCTCCATTCTTCCTTTCCAGAGTGCATAATTATTTTTATTGAATAGAGGTACACCATTCTTGGTATGCTCCATGATCTCCTTCCAGTTGTTAAACTGCTATTGAAGGAACCAAGCTCTAATACCAATTGTTGGAAAATACTGAGGGGGGGTGAATCAATATTCCTTAGCAATTAGCACTTTTAAATATTTTCAGAGCATTAGTTAATCTTCAGTTATCATTAATGTTTATGCAGTAACAACAGTTAATAAAAGAACACAGGAGGCACAAAAATTTTAGGTGGAAAACCCCCTCTGGGTCAAAAACCACTGAACACTTTTCTAATAATTCTAATTTCCTAGAATCTAGAAAAGCATTCTTCTCCAGCTCCCACTGGATGGATGCTCCAATGCATGAGATTCTTCAGTAGTCAACTAAACAGATGCCCCAACACCCAATGAGATACAACTCACCCTAGCACCACCCTACCACCCTGAACTTTTCATAGGATTGAACTTGTTGGTGACTTCATGCACCAGCCTAGCACCACCCTACCACCCTATAGAAGAATGAAATAAGAATGGACTCTCATACTAGGGAAAATGGTCTACTTTACAATGATGTAGATGAAGAAGACACACTAGACCATAACCCCAACTATGAAAAAACCACCTAGTGATGATCCTATACCTACCAACACTGCCTCTTCAACTCTTGGAAGATAGATACTTGTACAACTTTTATAATGATGCTTTTACAATGAATCTATACAATGATTGTATGTAGTGCTTCCCACTTGAAGACTTCATGTGGTGAACTTCTTGCTGTTGTTTTGCACCTTGATTGTTGTTATTGTCATGCTACCCTTTCTCACTCTTCATAACATTAGATTATGCATTGATTCTTCTCTTGATGAATATATAATACCTTCAAAAAGTCTTCAAAGAAATACCCATGACATGACAATAGCAAAACTTACCTCATCCTGGAGAACATATCGCAGTGATAAACAAAAAAAAAAAATTAGAATACAAAGAAACTAATGAAATTAAGAGATGAACATGCATATACAAAAGATACTTACATATATCTTACCTTTGCTGCATCATTTTGTTGCACCTTGCTCTTTGCTTCCCTAGAAAGTTTGGTCCTTTGCACCCCTTGACAACACTTGGTCTAGTTTTTCTTGCCTTCTAGGAGCATGATATTTAATCAGATGTATCTCTATGATTTCAGATCCCAACATGTGATATTCTGTCCTATAGAATCCCTCTGAGTCTTCTTTCCAATGCCATAGTTTTGACCCGACTTGGACTCTTCAAGGCAAAGTTATGCCCAATCTCTCACAATGACCAAATTATGGACTAGTTTAGTAGAGCGAACTTGTACGACGTACCACGTGTCATTGTTTCCTCCTTCGGCTTTGAAATTGATACACAGAAAACTACAGTTCGTTCATTGTCTGTCATTGTTTCCTCTTCTCTCAAAGAGAGTTATGACGATTTTCCCAAGGTCACTTCTTTGAGATGAAATTTGATAGCCTTCAAAAACCCTAACTTCCACAGATCATATCTCCGCAAATATAGCAAACCAAGATCTGAAATTCAGTCACGACATTCATCAGGATTTCAAATCAAATGGGTTTTAATTTTAGAATCTAAGACTTTGCAAAAATGAAGTTATAGTGAAAATTCCACGATCGCTACATTTGGAGGATATATGATATTTGTTTTTATAGAGTTGAGAGGGGCTTCTATAGAGAATGTTGCAGGGATTTTGGGAGCTTAAAAAATTATTAATTATTGACTATTCAATGACCAAAACCAATTATGAGTGCCATGCCACAACACCATAGGGTTTTAGCCCAATAACTGGGGTTACTAACTTCAAACATGAATATGTCTCAAAATGTGAAGAATTACTTGGCGTGCCATATATCAACTGAAACATATCAACGAGTAGAATCTATCTAGAAGATCCTTGACTCAAAATAGAGTAAGTTTACAATTCAAACTTCCCTTGCAAGATAAGGGTAGCCCCTAGTGTTGCTTGGGTTGACATCAATGACAAACTCAGATCATATTTAGATCAACAATCTCCCCATTTGGCAATGAGGGCAACAAAAGTACTCCCCCTATGATCAGGGCACCTCTTCCTACTACCTTCTCTCCCCCCTTGACATTCATGGTGAAGGGTAACTCCCCCTGACACACAACCATCCTGCGGACCTGTACACACTTCCACTCCCCCTTTATTTTTTGAATAAGGAAAATCTAATGAGAACTTGGGAGAGTCCCAAGCTTCTAGCAAAGATATTCAAATGCTTCACGAGGTAAAGGTTTAGTGAAGATATCAGCAATTTGTTCTTTTGTGCCAACATATTCAAGTTTGATATTCTTTTTAGCGACTTGTTCTCTAACAAAATGATATTTTATTGGAATGTGTTTCTTTTTTATATGCATGACAAGATTCTTGGAGATGCCGATGGAACTGGTGTTATCATAGAATATGGGAATAGGCTCACTGAAGTATTGTACTTTAAGATCTTGTAAAGTTTTTTTTCATCCAAAGGACTTGAGTACAACAAGATGCCACTACAATGTATTATGCTTCTATTGTAGATATCAAAAGTGAGGTTTTCTTTTTTCTCAACCATGATACAAGATAACCACCTATATAGAATGTTGCTCCACTAGTACTCTTACGATCGTCAATGCTTCTTGCCTAATCTGCATCTATAAAGGCTTGAATAATGAGATTTTTTCCCTTGGCATACCACAAGACATATTATGTTGTGCCCTTTAGATATCGAAGAATTAGTTTGAAGGCAATAATATGAGATTCTTTTGGTGCTTCATGGAATCTTGCTACTTGTCCAACTACTTGCATAACATATGGTCGGGAGGCTGTTACTTATAGAAGAATACCAATCATAAATCTATACAACCTCTAATCCACATCCTTAGATGAGTCATCTATGCTCAATTTGCAACTTGTTACCATCAAAGTAAGGATAGGTTTGCAATCTAACATTTTGAATTTCTTGAGTATTTCCTTGATGTACTTGGCTTGACATACAAATATTCCTTTCTCTTGCTGAGATATTTGAAGCCCTAAGAAGTATGTCAACTCACCAAGTAAAGACATCTCAAACTCACTTTGCATCTTTGTAGCAAAGTTCTTACTTAGTCGATCATCATTACTACCAAATATTATATCATCCATATATACCTCAACGATTGTTAAATTATCCTTATCTATTTATACGTAAAGATTGCTACCAACAATACCTTTCTTGAACCCTTGTTGATATAGTATCCGTCAAGACGAGCATACAATGCTCTGGGAGCCTACTTGAGACCATACAGAGCCTTCTTTAACCTGCAAACATAGTCTTGTTTTTCTAATAGTAGAAAACCTTCAGGTTGTTCGATGTAAACTTCTTCTTCTAATTCTCCATTCAGAAATGTTGACTTAACATCCATTTGGTAGACTTTTATTTTTCTTGAGCATGCATAGGTGAGAAACATCCGGATGGCTTCCATTATGGAAACTGGTGCAAATGTTTCATCGAAATCAATTCTTTCCACTTGTGGATAGCCTTTGCAAACCAATCTTGCTCTGTTTCTAGGAACCTGTCCATCTTCATTCAATTTGTTCCTGAACACCCATTTAGTCCCAATGACATTTTTATTTTTTGGTCATGGAATTAATTCCTAGGTGTTATTTTTCTCGATTTGATCCAATTATTCATTCATAGTTGCTACCCAATGTTCATTATGGTTGGCTTCCTCAAAACTACTAGGCTCAAAGGTTGCTATAAAATCAATGTGAGCTTGTTGTGATGAACGAAGATGTCGACCTTTTCTTGTTCCAATTCCTTCATTTATGTCACCAATGATTTGATTTAATGGATGGTTCTTTTGAATCCATTCTTTTGCTCTCTTTGGAGGAGCTTCTTGTATTTTTATTCCATTTTCATCACAGTATTGCTGAAATAATTTGGAAGTGAATTCTCCACCATTATTTGATCTTAGACACTTTTTTTTAAATCATTTTCAATTTCAACCAACTCCTTGTAGATCTTAAAGCACTCAAATGCTTCAGATTTTTTCTTTAGGAAACTGATGGTTGTCATCCTTGTATAGCCATCTATCATTAACATGAAATATAATTCTCCATCTAAGCCTTTTGTTCCCACAGGACCACATAGATCGGTATGTATCAATTCCAATGGATGTGATGCAAAGTGTTATTTTTTTTTAAATCTGCATTTTGTTTGCTTTCCATGTCGATGGGCCTCACATAATGTGTTGGAAGGTTTTGAGATTTTCGGCATTTCTCGTACCGCTTCCTTTTTGCTTATCCTGACAAGATTGTCAAAGTTTATGTGACCCATTCGTTTGTGCCATAACCAGCTTTCATCTTCTTTAGCTAGTAGACATGCAATGTCGGAGGAGACCAATAACATCAAGGCATTGGTCATAATCACTTTTTGATTTATACGAATACAACTATTGATTTATTTCCTACATGAAGTGTTATTTTACATATTTATGGCTTAATGTTCCTTGACCTTTTAAGTAGGGCGAATACAATATTGTATGCTATCACATTTGTTGTTATTACTTGTTTTCTTGTTTCAGGTATTCAAAGGAAGGAAACGAAAGATAGCTAGAGTAAGGAAGCAGGATCATCACCAAGCGGAATAGCATTCCAAGAGGTAAGCCATCTTGATTGATTATAGCTTAAGGATATTTTCCATAGAATGTTTTTTTGTGGCTAGACTTGCTCTCTCGAGCTAGAGGAATTGTTTGTGTCTGCACTAATAATTTACCTACACCACAGTGCCCCCCACACATGTGGCTAATGTGCCCAACCTAGTGGAAAGCCCTAATTTCTTCTTGATGCACAATTGACCCATCTGATTCCCACCTCATGGTGTTTGATTTCAGCAAATCTACTCCACGGATGCCCTCAATTGTCACCTTCCAAATCCCAGTCTCAGTCCAGAATATCAACACCCATCATTGCATCATCGATGAAGGGGATTCCACATGCATCATGTCCAAATACGTTTGGAAAAATTTAGGATCCCCTGAACTTAAGCCTTCTAACATAATGTTCAAAGCATACGATGGATGCCCTTCTTCTCCCATCGGTTTCTACCCCTAGCGTGACAGTTAAGTTAGCTGGAAAAACTTTGTTAATAGACATTGAATTACCCTGCCTAATTGGATTACAACATCCTACTAGGTTGAAGCTATATGTATGAAATGCTCATAGTTTCCTCATTAGTGTTCAGAGTCATGATGTTCCTCCTTAATGGGAAGGTCATTACCATTGATCAACTCACATACTATGAGAAGAAACCTTCACCCACACCAGATGACGTGTGGCCCTTAGTATCCCAAGAGGTGGTCACTACTTACACTGAACTCAACCCAGGAAAGTTTAATCCATCAAACCTCCTAGGAATATTCCTAGGAGACCCTCCGGTAAGACAAGGGATTGTCCCAAATACCGAAGCACCAATGTGCATGATGATTTCATCAAACACCACTCAAACCCCCGAATCAGTTCCAGACACCCCACCCCCTGTAACTAAAGAAGTCAGGACCTTGTCTCAAGCAACCACCCAAAAGCAAGAACCAATTTTGGATAACCATGTTATTACCAACCCAAATTCATTGCCTAACTCTATCACCAATATGCCCTTATTATATCCACCATCAGGTTTTGTCTCACACCAAGTCATCATAACATTCACATTGCTTGATCTAGCCCTCACCATACCAGTCTGGTATTTGTCCCCCAAGGCCACGCCAACTAGCACATGTTACACTACAACAGGGGTATTTCCTATTCCTCCTTAGGAAAATAAGACACCCCATACATTGCATACCTAGGTACCACCTATGCCACAAGCAATGTCACGACTAGAACTAGATAGACCAATACCAACGGATAATAAAAAAGGTAAAAAGGTAGAAGCCCCAAGTGCCTCCTCGTCTAGGACCCCTCAACCCTGTACTTTTTGTGAAACCATAGGGCACCCCATCAATAAGTTCCCTGAATTAAAAGGGCTCAAATCTATGCTACATGCCCCAAAAGAGCCTGTAAACCCTCCAACCTCTGTCGAGAAGAAGAACATACCCACATATATTAAATCATTACGCACCAATCATGCATGTGCCATCTACGCAGAGTACAAGAATTATACCCATAGTTTCCCCGAATTTCCTCAATACAAATATGCGTTAGTAGCACTCGCTCAATCTAGTTCCCCATTACTCTCCACGGAGGATGGTTCCTATTGTAGCATCCATTTTCATTTAAATTTCATTTTCAATTTTATCGCAAAAAATAAAAATAAAAATCAAATATTATGTTCTAACAGAATTAAAAGAGCATGTGGAAGTCCGAAAGAAGTGATTTGTTTTATATTATTGATGGATTTCGAAGGGGAGAAACCCAAGAGAAGTTTTGAGCCGTCTGATCAACAGGCAACAGATCTAACGATAATCGTGTGCTAACAAGCGCAGAGGACAACTCCAAAACCGAACATGAGGAATTATAAAACTGAGTTAAAACCTCAGTTAATCAGGGCTGTCTGCTTGAAGGATTCAGATCCGATGGTAATAGTGTGGTTAACAAGGACGAGGTTTATTCCAGAAAATGGACGCAATGGTTTATGGAATGTGATTTAATCAGTTGAAGTTTGGATCGATCACAACATCTCATCAAGAAGGGATGACATCCGACGAATATTGCTTCAAAAAGTGCACGGGTTTTATTATAAATTTAGGACCCAAGAAGTCTATGAATTGCAGTTTTGTTTCCTTTTGGTTCTGTGGGGAAGGTAAAGGTTTGTGGAAAATGTGAATGTGATAATATTATGAACCAGATTCTTAATTCCTTTGGTTCCATGGTAACTGAAGGTTGTCCATATTCCACGCAAATCAACCAATTCCGTTGTTTTAGCAGAATAACTAAAATTAGAGGTGGATGACAGAGTCCACGCACGGAATTTTGTAAAGATGCAACTTTGTTGCGTTAAAGTATTTTACCTATCATCACAACATCTACAAGAATGGATGATAGAGTAGACCAAAGATGTATCAACAGGACCACATACTCAAGCCATAGATTCAAACAGCCGACAACAATCACCAATCATATTCTAATTTCGATTACTTCTTGTTATCTTGTTTTCTTGAGAAGAACGAGGTGTCTTTTACCCTCCAATGTAATGTTCTATAATGACTTTTACTTTAGACAGTTAGGAGATAGTTAAGCAGTTTGAAAATTTTGGTGGTTACCAACTATCCCATGATGTATAAGAAGAAGAAAAATTATAGAAAAAAAGGTCCAAATTTTGAAGAGCCTAGAGGCTATTCTATCGTATTCTTGATAAAATTGATGATTAATGAAAGAATCAGGAGTTTTCCACACATTGTTGGGTATGATTTTGTAATTTCTCTGTTATGTGTCATCATGTGTCTTCCTTTCTTTAAGTATGGTAATGAAGCTGCAGGTCTTTGTTTACTTATGTGAATGAAGTTAAAATTCCTTAAAAGAGTGCTATTGTAGTTAAAGTTCCTACTTCTACATTTCTTCTAAGTTACAGATAATAGTTTCTGTGAAAAAAAAGCATATTATCTCTAACTTCTCAAATCGTTACATATAATAGTTTCTGTGAAAAACATCATATTGTCTCTAACTTCTCAAAGCATTCTTCACTCAGCATTTATATTCAGCAACCATATGGCATTCTGAGACTTTCATATCAGCTAAGTACTAAGGGTTAAAAGTCAGGCCCTTCAGGTCCTTCACATGAGGATACATCATACAAATAAGTGACATGAATAATAAACATTAATGTCTTAAGCACAATTTCTACATAGCCAAGAAATTGGTTTCTTGAGGTACAACATTAATTGGAGACATTGTCGGGGAACGAAATCAAGAACATTTTTCCCTGGGTTTTTAATATTTTCCTTTGGTTGTTCAATGAGGAGGAAATATTTGGTTGTATTGAACAGCAAATAATAACTCTGGCTTCAAAGAGGCCTCATATGAGGTCAAATACCTCACAGCCAAAATTTCAAGCCCTTTCAGACCTTGAGAGACTAGTTTCCAAGAGGGTCGGAAAGCCAAAAACTCTAGTTACACCAAGTCCTACACTGTCTGCACCTAGCAGCATTTCAACACATCTTTCATCCAAACATTCACCTTTTATTGACCAAGAGCTACCTTTTACATCCACTTCATTTAAAGAACCCAATTTTCAAGAACAATCTTTAGAGTTTGTTTGTTTCTCAGTATCTGCTATAGTTATTCAACCTGAACCTATAACTACATTGCCACCTTTTCATACTCCATTTACTCCTCAGTCAGGTTCTACATCTGCTGGTACTCAAGGTTCAGTAAGTTCAGGAGCAAACATGGCAACACCTACATTCTTGTTGAATAGATATGCACCTATTCAGTTGCCACAATAGTTGAATCAAATGCCTCAAGAATACTTAAAAATTCTTCCTCGTTTCTCAGGGGAGGATGAACAAACAGCACAGAAGCATATAGCAGTGTTTTGTAATTTTGCATAAAATCTCAATGTTGAACACCTGGATGTTGTGTTAAGACTTTTTGTGCAATCCTTGGATGGAGAAGTAAGAAAATGGTTTAAAGGATTCCTAATAACTCTATTCATACATGGGAAGAGATGGAGCGCTTGTTCACCCAGAGATGGGGAGAGAAAAGAGACCATGGGTATTCACTCACAGAGTTTAATGCTATCAAGAAGAATTTGATGAAAGTGTTGTTGAGTTCATCAAAAGGTTCAATAAACTTTACAAAAGTCTTCCAGTGGAGATCAAGCCCCCTCCTACTGGTGCAAAAATACTTTTGCAGGGGCATTTGAATCAGATTTTGGGTTCACATTGAGGGAAAGAAGATCCACAACCCTTGATCAGATCCAAACTGATGCTTTAGAAATAGAAGCAAATCTGGTGGCTGCAAGTAAAGCACTAGAGGCACAACCTACCCAAGATAAGGGAAAGGCTAAAGTGAAATCCTATCAAGATCAAACATTAGAGGATATGAATAATGTAATTAAAAATTTGTCTAATAAACTGATTAAATTGGAATTGGAGAGTAAGAATTCTCAGAGGCAAGTACAACAAAATAGAAAATTTAATACTCAATATAGAAGACAACCTCTGCAAATTTTGTAGAAGGAGAGAAAAGACCAAGCTCAAGCTCAAGCACCACTTTACTTAGACGCAGATCCTGATGAAGTACCAGAGCATTCCAAGGACCATGATGATCATATTTTCACATTATATGCAGGAGATGAAGATGAACTAGGTGTTGACGGAGAAGAATATACTAAAACAGATGCCACTTATGATGAGAATGAAATTCATGAATATTGGAAGTAGTTTACTGATTTTATGCAGGCATAATTACATAAGAAGTATGACTTAAGATCAAGAAAAAGATATATAAATCAATAAAATGAAGTGAGCAACAAGTTCCAGCTCCCCCACAAAAGGCGAATCCACAAGAACCACATCCTGCAAAACAATTAGATAAAGGAAAGCAACAACATAATACAAATAGCAGAACTCAAATACTTCAAGGTGAGTCTTCTCAAGATAAAATTGATAAAATTCATATAGAAGAAATTGTTTCCATTCCACAAGAGATTTCATTGATGAAGAAAAGTGAAGACGAAAATGAAAGGAATCCTAAACAAGTTCATGTATTTAGTCTCACTAAAGAGTTAGACTAAATCAAAATTCAGGTTCCCCTCACAGAGTTAGTCAAAACACCAATTTATCAAAGAGATATTGTTGAGTTTATCAATCTATCTTAGAATGTGAATATAAATGACACTGTGAATCTCAATACGGTAACCAATAGTGGTTTTTGGTCCACATGTGGAGGAGGCTTATTCTTCAACACCTCCTTTCTACACTTCTTTATTTATTCATGATTTCATCTTGCACAATTGTATGTTTGATTTAGGAGCTTCACATAAACTTATGCCATTATCAGTAATGAAACAACTAAATCTACAAGCTACTAAACCCTACAGAGACCTGTATTCTTTTGATTCAAATAAAGTCAAGTGTCGTAGGGTCATTAAAGATATGGTGGTGTCATTAGCCCAGATCCCAGCTAGAAGCTTGGTAATGGATGTAGTAGTAGCAGATACCCTTGATAGGTTTGGAATGTTGCTATCTAGGTCATGGGGGCCTAAATTGGGTGGTTTTCTAAAATTGGATTTTACATATGCTATCATACCAATTTTTGGTGGGGAAGAAAGAAGGATGTACAAAGAATCAAGATTTGTTAAAACAATCAGAAAGAACGAAGTAGGTAATTCACTTGTATATAGCCGAGAGAAATATGACTTTTCTTGCTTCATGCTGCATGACAATTCCAAGTTGGCTAAAGATAATCAAAGGCAGCTTACTTCAACCAGTGTAAATAGAGATCTGCAAACAAAGGGGTGTGGAAGTGCTTTTTTTATGGAGCTTATTCTAAATAATAAACGGGTGTTGGTTTCCTTTTAATTACACCTAGAGTGAATATGATCCCTTTTTCTTTTAAATTGGAGTTTGAAGCAACTAATAATGTGGCATAATATCAATCCTTGATCATTTCTCTGCAAACAGCAAAAAAAATGGGAGTCTAGTCAGTTTCCGTTTTTGGAGATTCAGGAGCTGATTATAAAGAAAATAAAGAACCATTATCAAACAAAACACCCTAGGCTTAGGGCATACATAAATGAAGTGTGGCATTTAGTTGAGAACTTCTTTGAGGCTTTCAACATACAGTTCATTCCAAGAGATGGAAACAGATTAGTAGAATCTTTGGCTATGGTTGCCAATACTTTTAGGCCTCCTATAAATCCAAACCTAAGATATGAGGTTGAAATGAGGCACAGGCCTTCTATCCCGGATAATATAAAACAATGGCAGGTTTTTTAGGATGATCAACAGATTAAAGAATTTTTTACTATGATTGAAGATTTTTAGGGCACCGAGATTGATCAAGATGGAGATGAAATGGTAGAAGGTGCAGAAGTAAGTGATTTTAAAAATTCCATAGTTAATCAAAAAATTATTCAATTGAAAGATAATATTCTGCCAAGGGGACTTGTCCCTCTTGAAATACTTTTTAACTCCAATGATGTAGTTGTTAGTTCAGAGAAAAGTTCACAGGATGAGCAGATTCAAGATCACAATATTGGAACCCAGAACGAGCCCAAGTTAGTCAAATTATTTAATGGAGTTCCACTTAATTATAAGGAGAGATATATTGAGCTTTTTAGGAAGTACACTGATGTTCTTTCTTGGTCCTATGAGGATCTCAAGACATATGATGCAAGCATTATTCAGCACAAGATTCCCTTGAAAGAAGGGATTAAACCATTTAAGCAGAAACTCAGGAAGATCAATCCTTTACTTTTACCATCGATTGAGAAAGAAGAGCCTAATGCTCTGATAAGAAGGATGCATAAGGTAGTGGAGTTGAGTGAAAGCAAGGATAAGGTAAGAGATAATTTTATTATGTATAAATCAAAGATGAAGGGTATTTTTGATAGAAAGGCCAAGGAAATTGATTTTAAAGTTGGAGACCTAGTACTAAGGTGGGATACAAGAAGAAAGATAAGGGAAAACATGGGAAGTTTGATACTCTCTGAAATGGCCCATTTAGAATTATAGAAGCAAGGCCAAATAATACATTCTTCTTGGAGAATCTTGATGGTGAAACTTTACAGCTGCCTATCAATGGGTAGTACCTCAAACATTATTTTCAATTCTGAAGCACAAGCATCCTATCATGTAGATACCAAAGTGAATTCATTGTACAAATTCCATATAATTTAAATTGGCTAAGCAATATGTGACTCCGTGCCTGAGGTGAAGGCACTGATCTGCGGTTCTTAGTGATTTTGTGGCAAAAGCACTATCCCCAGGTGGAGCTAGATGTGGTAGCGTCCATTTTCATTTAAATTTCATTTTCAATTTTATAGAAAAAAAAAACAAATATTATGTTTTAACGGAATTAAAATAGAATGTGGAAGTCCGAAAGAAGTGATTTGTTTTATATTATTGATGGCTTTCGAACGTGAGAAACCTAGGAGAAGTTTTGAGTTGTCTGATCGACAAGCAACAGATCTCACGGTAATCAGGTGCTAACAAGCATGGAGGATAACTCCAAAATCAGACACGAGAAATTATAAAACTAAGTTAAAACCTCACTTAATCGGGGCCATCCACTTGAAGGATTCAAATCCGATGGTAATCACATGGCTAACAAGGATGAGGTTTAATCCAGAAAATGGACCTAATGGTTTATGGAATGTGATTTAATCCGTTGATGTCTGGATCGATCACAACCGCTCATCAAGAAGGAACGAGATCTGATGGATATCGCGTCAAAAGTGCACGGGTTTTATTATAAATTTCAGACCAGAGAAGTCTATGAACTACAGTTTTGTTTCCTTTCGGTTCTATGTGAAAGGTAAAGGTTTGTGGAAAAGGTAGACGTGATAATATTGTGAACCAAAGTCTTAATTCCTTTGGTTCCTTGGCAACTGAAGGTTTGCCATTTTCCGTGTAAATCAACCAATTCTACTGTTTTAGCAGAATAACTAAAATTAAAGGCAGGTGACTGAAAATCCAAAGGATATCCAAGAAGAACTTCCACCTGAATTAGCAGGTCCACACATGGAATTTTGTAAAGATGCATCTTTGTTGTGTTAAAGCAGTTTAGTTGTCATCAAAACATCTACATGAATGGATGATAGAGCACACCAAACATGCATCAGTAGGACCACATACTCAAGTCACAAATTTGAACAACCAATGGCAATCACCAATCATATTCTAATTTATGTTACCTCTTGTTATCTTATTTTCTTGAGAAAAATGAGGTGCCTTTTACCCTCGAATGTAAGGTTTTGTAATGACTTTTACTTTAGACAATTACGAGATAGTTAAGTAGTTTGATAGTTTTGGTGGTTACCAATTGTCCCATTATGTATAAGAAGAAGGAAAATTATAGAAAAAAATTCTGAATTTTGAAGAGCCTGGAGGCTATGCTATTGTATTCTTGATAAAATTGATGATTAATGAAAGAATCAGGAGTTTTCCACACATTGTTGGGTATGATTTTGTAATTTCTTTGTTATGTGTCATCATATGTCTTCCTTTCTTTAAGTATGGTAATGAAGTTGTAGGTCTTTGTTTACTTATGTGAATGAAGTTAAAATTCCTTAAAAGAGTGCTCCTGTACTTAAATTTACTAACTCTAAATTTCTTCTAAGTTACAGAGAATAGTTTCTGTGAAAAACAGCATATTGTCTCTAACTTCTTAAAGCGTTAGAGATAATAGTTTCTGTGAAAAACAACATATTGTCTCTAACTTCTCAAAGCATTCTTCACTCAGCATTTATATCCAGCAACCATATGGCACTCTAAGACTTTCATATCAGCTAAATATTAAGGGTTAAAAATCAAGCCCTTCAGGTCCTTCAGTTGATGATACATCATACAAATAAGTGACATGAATAATAAACATTAATGTCTTAAGCACAATTTCTACACAACCAAGAAATTAGTTTCTTAAGGTACGACAGTTCCAAAAATATTTTTTACATTGCAAGCGAAGAAGCCTCTTTCACCTCTCATGTGACAATTTCGTCAACCTCCACCCACGGTCAGAGGTGATGTCAACAGACACATACCTCACCATCACCTACTTGTGCTCTATGTGACGCATTAGAACATTTAATCAACCAATGCCCTGAGTGATGAGAATTTAACCGATTGTATCCAGTTCCTCATGTCAACCAACCAACAGGATCAAGATATAGGTGTCACACTTACCAAATTTTTGCTTGCAACCATCATGTGTGACATTGTCCCCTTCTTTCGCGATTCCATCCAATGTTAGGATTCTTGCAATGATTTATCGTGGAGAATTTAGATTTTCCTAGAGTAGAGACTAAACCATCAAGTGATTCACCACCCCCCGAGAATGAAGCATCAAGGTCCATTCTATGCATGTTCAAGGAAAAGAGACTCCCAGCAAATGGGGCAGAACCCTTATTATTTTAGCCCCCTTCAAAACCACCAAAACATATCAGATAGTTCATGTGGTAACCAAGCATCAACACCCAGTACCATGAGACTAGTATGTGGAATCTATACTAATACTACTCATACAATTGAAGCCTACCCTATGTTACACACATTTTAGCAACTTAGGATTCAACACCAGCATCCCATGGAAGAAGCTTATCTTATCCCACGCACACCAATGAGAGAGAGAGAGAGCTTCCTCCAAAAACGTTGAAATCTCCTATAACTAAGATTATGCCACCACTCGATGCTAACGATAGACAACATCATATACGATTTATTTCCTCGTCTATAGGAACCATGATTTGTGTAGTCTACTCATCATTTTTTGGTGTCGAGACCGAAAAGTCCACCCCAATAGTGGTACCAAATTCAACGATGCAAAACCATACAATTTGCACCTTGACAACCTCTCTAGGTTCTGCAACTTCCACTGACGAGTCATATTCATGCTTTTCCAATAGCACAACCAAGTCTACATCTCACGACTTGGCACACTCCTAGTCAATATTGGATAATATTTTGCACTTGGATGAAGATATTCTCAAGGCCATGATGGAACCCGAATTTCCTTGGGATGTCATGCATCATCGTTCGCTTTTTCTACTTGAAAAATAAATAAATAAATAAAATAAAAATAAATAAATAAATAATAATAAAAATAAAAATTCCACTAGCAACAAGAAAACCCATGACATTTGTGTCGTTGAAATAAAAGAATTTCTCCCCCAGTTCAAAAACCCCATCCTAGCACCTGATGCATTTGAGGAAGGGAACATGTTGTTGGGACGGGGTCCCGTGAGTCAATTTTGTTAAAATATTGTAAGTATCCGCATTTTTAGGAGCTCAGCATGAGTAGTGTAGGTCAAATAGGAATCAAAGGGTTTTAGGAAGGTCAAAACCCCTTATATTTTGGTATTGTTTTGAGATATGTCCATGGTTTGCAGACCATGGTATTGTAATAAAAAGGGGTGTAAAAAGGTATCTTAGCAAGTCAAAGGAATCACTTGATGGATAAGATTTTTCTAAGTCGGTAATTGTAGATCTTTCTATATTTGAGAGAAGGGGAAGCCTCTCACAACTGAGTGCGTAGAGACCTTGGTAAGTCCGCAGTTGAGTGTGCAGGCCCCTACAGCTGTGTGCGCAGGGTCTAGAAAGTTGTGTAAGGAACATTTGAAGTAATAAAAGATATTTGAAGCAATTTTGTGTCTATTTTTATGCACTTGTGTATTTTCTTTATTTACGTGCACTTGAATGGTAGTTAATTATATTTTGTCTTAAATACTCTGTTATGTGTTACTTTATGCATGATTAGATGTTTACATTAAGTTTGTATCTTTGTTTGACTTAAAATCATTTAAGTTTCATGAATAAGGGTTCGCGAAGGACAAATTGGACCTAAAACCACAGAAAACACCTTAACAACATCACACAACCTTCTGGATGCAGAATACTGGTTCTAGCATCCACCAATACTACCTTGGGTGAGACTACAGCCTATGCTACGCAAGTTGTTGTCGACAGGGTTGGTAGTGTAGGGTTTTGTTGTTTATCGCAACTAAATCTAAACATGGGTCCAAGCCCCCAAACAATTTTGGTTCATTGGAGAGGCTGTGTGGAAAGTGCAGCAAATCAACGATGTTGATATGAAGAAAGTGCAACTAGTTACAGTGCTACATGACAGAGTGCTTAACTAGTACATCAAATACAACATGACTCATATGACTGCGTCATTGGCTAACACAAAGGATGCGCTGAATTCGGAATTTACGAAGACGAAGTTGAAGGCTTATTTTGTGATGGAAATCAAGGAGATCAAGCAAAGGATTAATGAGTCTGCATAGGATATAGATCATAGATTGAAGTGTTTACTGAATCAAGCTAACCTTCATATTGCAGACGAAAAACATAGGAACTGGTATATAGCTTCACCATTACCTCACTTAAAATTTCCATTATCTAGATCGGGTCTCAAACCGAAGCATTTGAAATCATGATGAAGCTGGAGGCCTCGCCCATCCAGGATACGAATGTAGGAGTTCAGTAGATCTAGGTGCAACTAGAAAGCCCGCGTATGGAGTTGCAATATCTGAAGAAGGGAAAGGAGGTTAAGTCAGAGACATATTCTGAAGTTTGGTACACAAAATGCAAGACTCAAGGTCATTATATGGATCAAAGCCATGTATTCTGGGATTATATAGTTGTGGGAAGTCTTGACCCAGTAAAGCCAGAATCTTCCGCTCGATCAAGCACCAGTGCAAGTACCTGGTGTAGTATATGCCAAGTATCAGGACAGCATTTGATAGATAATTGTTCCCTATTACAGAATTTTATGCAATCTCCAAATAAGCTCTTTGGTAACTTTTGTAAATCGGTTGGCCATGATGAGAGGAATTGTTGAAGCTATGAACTAATGATGGATATAACTCCATTTTATAGAATGCAGGTTGAAAACCACGTGCAGAATGACTAAGGCTCACCTACAGCTCGAGGAGGATTCCAAGGAAGGGGAAGAGGACAAGGAGGAGGAGCTATAAGAGGTCGAGGCCAAATTATTTGTTACAACTGTGGAGAACCAGGACACTTTGTGCGTGAATTTCGGAACCTAATTCACCCATCATGTTAGTATTGTCGTCAATTTGATCATGTTATAGAATATTTCCTAATCTTAAAAGTGAAGATGCAGGAGAAGAATAACCAACATCCAACATAGAAAATTCAAATGGTGAGATCTGAGTCGTGCAAAGATGATCCCAGTGTCAACATAGTCACGCAAAGCAGTGTAGCCACAAGTGAAGACAAGGTCAAAGGAAAACAGTCTGAATCGAACCTCTGGTTCCAAAAATCCGGTGAGAAGAATGTTGGGTTTGATTTACATAGAGAAATAGAGACGTTCATGGAGGTAAGAAAGAGTTTTATGGATCTTGGTGCTTCTACGTCCAAGAATAATACGTCTCTAGTCCCACGAAAGGAGAAACTTGAAGATGCTACTACAACACAAGATTCAAATCCTATAGTGTTGACATCATTTATAGAGACCTGCATGAAGTTATTATGGGATCATAAGGCAGTAGAAGGACTGCAAGAAGTAATAAATAAATATGTCGGTAAGGATATTCCATTACTAGGACAGTGCGCAGTCAATAAGGTGAACCAAAGCAAGAAGACAACCAGTAGGGAGATGCAGCTGACTGTGTAGATCAATGATTTCGAAATGGATTAGGTAATCCTAGACTTTGGCTCCGATGCTAACATAATATCAATGAATTCTTGGGAACGTATGAGAAATCCTAAGTTACAGTGGTCACCAATTCAATTGTGCACGGCTAACCAGCAAAAGACAATTCCAATGGGATACCCGCATGGAGTAACTGTAGATATTGAAGGAGCAAGAGAAGTGGTTGATTTTTAAGTTATTGAGATCATTGATGATAGTAATTCCTACCTAGTGTTTCTCGGGATTGATTGGGCCTTTGACATGAATGCAATCATTAACTTGAAGAATCAAAGCATGGTATTTGAAAACAATGAACTTCGAGTAATTGTCTCGTTGGATCCAATTGAAGGTGCACAATACACAGAACCAAACCTTGACTGTTATGAAGATGATGAAATTGATCACATTTATAAGTTAACTAGGAGAAGGATAGTTCCTGCCAATCAGATTCAGATGAAGAGTTAGAAAACTGGAAAAATTGGTTGCATGAGATCTCTATGCTAAGATGTAATCATCTTACAAAATTACTATGTTGTGTATCCACTAAGGTATGAAAATTACCCTATTATAATAGGTTGGGAGATGTCAATATATTTCTTGACCATTTTGAAAGGGATGTACCAGAGGAACATCAGTTCCAGGCCTTAGATCTAGCATTAATAGCTACGCCTACAAGATAGTGGGGTACGCAGAGGGATAATGTTGTTAACTTGAAGGAATATCGTAGAATGATGCGATTAAGATTTGGCTATGTGAATTGTTAGGTGTGGAGCCTCATTATCTTCTTTATTCAAAGGTATCACTACATTGGACCCCTGTTTGTAATGGTTCAGCAACACCACCTGTTATGTGCATTGCAAGGGGGGTCTAGGGGCAGCACCCTTGAAGCTAAAAATAGATGTAAAATTGCCTTGTAAAATGTTGTAATTTCGTAGGCAATCTAGGCCATTCATTAAGCGGAAATATGACGGTAGAAGTTATGTTTAATTTATGGTTTTTCCCCTAGAAGGAAACTCCTCTCTATATATGAGGGAATTGTATTGCGGCTATGTAGATGTGTATTCTAAACGAGAAAAAGGGAGGAGATTGTGTGAGAGCGAAGAGGGAATTACAACGGATATGTTGTAGGTTGTAGCTCTTCATTTTTTTGGATAATATAAGAGGAAGGACTGATTGTTTCTCCATGGATGTAGCCCAAATTGGATGAGCCACATATATTTGTGTCTCTCTTGTTTTATGTGTTTTCTATGTTTATATTTCTACAATATTTTATGTGTTCCATTGCTCTGTAATATATAATTTTCTAACACGACCACCCGACTCACTGAAAAGTACACAGGGAAGGATGATTTGTGCGAACATTTGGCGATATGGGCTAAGGCGTGGCGTGAGATACCTCAACCTAAGTGGGTGCATATATTTATTCATACCTTGGATGTTATCCCAAACAACTAGTATTTAGAAACATAGCTGCGCCATGGGACTGCTGACTGGGATGAGATGAAAGAAATTTTCTTGTTGACATTCAATTTTGAATATGGGTTCAAATGAATTGATGAAGCGCTTCAGGAAATTAAAGCCACAATCTTCTGAAAACCCGTCGAACCTATCACATGGGTCAAGCCTAACTGGAGTACGCAGCTATAACATGCTTTAGAATGTTACAATGTTACAATGGAAGACGCTCATAAGGATCCATAGAATATTAATATCCCTGAATCATAGGGACAACACAAAGTTGGTGGACCTAATACGGAGATCCCTGATATTTAGCAATTGGTGCGCATAAAGTAGGTAAACATTGGTTCAGAAGAAGAACCAAAATTCACAAACATTCACAGCTATTGGGATGAAGATATAGTGGATACGGTAGTTGAATTGTTACATTAATATTAGGATTTATGTAGGAGATTTGGGAATGATGAAGCTCAATTTAAAACCTAATGTGAAGTCGCTTAAGTAGTGCCCATATCAGTTGAATCCCAAATACAAATAAAAGGTCTAAGAGGAGCTCGATAAGATGCTTGTGGCCGGAATAATTGAGCCTGTAGAAGAATCCAAATGGGTCAGTCCTATGGTGGTCCAAGAGAATAAAATAAAAGGTGATATCAGGATCTGTGTAGATATTCGGAAGTTAAATCATGCATGTGTACATGATCCATTCCCTACGCCATTTACAGATGAAGTTCTTGAGAATTTTGGCGAACATGAAGCCTATTCATTTACAGATGGATTCTTGGGATACCACCAAATTAAGATTGCGTCGGAGGATAGAAGAAAGACTACCTTCACTATGCAATGGGGGTCGTTCCAATACACAGTCATGCCTTTCGGACTAAAAAATGCTCTTGCGATTTTCCCAAGGGTAGTTGTTGCAGCATTCAAGGAATTCATTCATAATTTTTTGGAATTATAATTTGATGATTGGAAAATGTTTGGGTTGGTCAAAAAGCATGTCTCTTGTCTGCGCCAAATGTTGGATACATGTAGAAAGTATCAGATCTCCTTGAACTTCAAGAAATGCATTTTTTGTGTACCTTATGGAATATTGTTAGGCCATGTTGTGTGTAAGTAGGGATTGATGGTAGACCCTACTAATATCATTATAATTATCAACCTAGAGCCCCCTAGGAACGTAAAGTAGTTACGCACAACATTGGGGCATACTGGATACTATAGGGAGTTTATTAAGGCATATGTGGAGATCACTGCGCCCATGGAGAAGTTGTTAAAGAAGGATGCTACGTTTTTTTGGGATGATGATTGTCAAAAGAGATTGGATACTCTGAAGAAAAATATGGTTACAGCGCCAATCCTAGTATTCCTAGATTGGAAGATGGAATTTCATGTACATGTGGATGTGTCTTGCATAGCATTGGGAGTCGTCTTAACACAACCAGGGACAGGAGATATCGATCACCCAATTGCGTTCCCCAATCAGAAACTATCTAAGGCCGAAAAGAACTAATTAACCATAGAGTGCGAAGGTTTGGTCATGTCTTATGCACTACATAATTTCAGGCATTATCTACTAGGTGTGCACTTTAAGATGTACACAGACCATTCTGATTTGAAATACCTAGTCAATAAGCATGTGTTGGGGGGGGGTAATCTTTAGATGGTTTCTCTTTTTCCAAGAATATGATTTCGAAGTAATAATGAAAACCGGGAGATTGAATGTTGGACTGCAATACCTTTCTCGGATCAAAAATGGCGAAGAGCCTACAAATATTGAGGAAGGATTACCTGATGTGAAACTCTTTGCTGTTAGGGTTGCAGATAAGAATTGTGTAAACATTATTTAGTTTTTATCTACTAGCATAGATTCTAAAGGTTATACGATGCATCAGAAGAAGGAACTCGTTGTCAGGGCTGTAGATTTTTCTATTATTGCAAAACAATTATATAAGATGGGGTTGGATGAAGTTCTACGTCGATATGTTCCTGAATATGAAAGACACATTATTCTAGCTGATGCACATGGTGGTGTCGTTGGAGGATAGTATGTAGGAAAGGAAACTGCACAGAAGATCCTACGTGAAAGATTATGGTGGTTGAAGATACATAAAGATTCCAAGGAATACTATAGTGCGTGTGATGTATGTCAAAGGACCGAGAGACCATAGCGAAGGGATGAACTTCCACTAAATCCACAATTCACATTACAATCTTTTGATATATGGGAAATTGACTTAGTTGGACCTATTTAGCGACTAGGAAAGAAGACGGGAGCATGTTATATTATCACTGTGACAGAGTAATTAACTAGGTGGGTCGAGGCATGTCCTATGAAGGACTGCAAAGTTCATATTCAAATTTATTACGTCAAGGTTTGGTTGCCCGAAAATTTTGAAGAGTGACAAAGGGTCACACTTCCTGAATGAGACAATCGCAACTTTAATAGAAGAGTTCCAGATGTACCATCAGTAGAGTACGCCATATCACCTCGAGGTGAATGGTACTATCAAATATTTTAACAAGATCTTGGAAAATGCCCTCACAAAGGACTGCAATGTTAACGTGAATGATTGGGATGTGAAAATACCAATAGTTCTATGGGCATATGGGACTATCTGTAAAACATTAACTGAGCAGACACCCTTTTACAGACAAGAAATAGTAATACCAATGGAATACATAGTGCCCAAACTAAGGATCGCAATAGTAACTGAGATGAAAGATTGTGACGTCATGGAGGAATGCTTAGCACATCTGTTGGCGTTAGAGGAAGACCATGTTTTCGTTGGATTTCATCAGCAGGTACAGAAAGCTCAAGAAAAGGCATGGCACGATCGTCACATCAAGAAGCACACCTTAAAAAATTGTGATTTGGTCCTAATGTATGATAGCAATTTTACCAAATTTCTAGGGAAGATTCAGATGTACTAGCTCAAACCGTATGCAATTAAGACATTTCAGAAGGTGGCACAGTTCAACTCGAGAAGCTGAATGGGGAGATATTTCTTGGCAAAATTAATGGGAGCATGTTGAAGGTTTATAGGGACAATCCTGCCCCAACGCAATGATTATATGGCTGCACGAAACTCTTACTGCTTCTGGCAGTTGAAAGAAAATGTGGGACTAGAAACTACTTTTCCAAGGAAAAAATTTATCAAAGAAGGAAGGTTGCTAAATGGTTTCGAAGATCGCGTAGGTGGAAGTGCGATAAGGTAGCTACACCATAAGGAGGATGGCCACATAGCCTGCCTAGAAAATGATCGTTGGAACATCTACAGTTGATTTGACAGCGATTTTGTCATTAAAAGGAGTGGGGGAAGTGCATTTAAGGCGCAAATCTGGGAAAATATGCTGCCAAAATCACATTTATGAGGAATATTTACGGGGGAAAGGAGAGTTTGAATTCAAATTTTGTTATAAATATCACACTCCACTCCACACTTGGACACTTTTCTTCTTAAGAAATTGTTGTGTTGTTGCGCTTAAAGAGCCGAGTGTGTTGTTGCATGTTTGGTTACCTGAGTTGGGCAGAAGTTGAGCAAGAATTATTGAAGAGAGGAACAGGAAACATCATGACTACAACACCACCAGTCCCTTCTAGAGCACCCAGGTTGCTAAGACCAAAGCCTACTACATCTGTGGCAGGAGAGAAAAAGTAGAAAAAACCATAGCAGCCCTCGATTAGGTAATCATCGCGAAATATCCCAACTGACGAGAGGAATAAGGGTAGAATGGATAAAAGAAAGCAGCCTATGGAACCTCAAGACCTGGATGAAGAAGAGATGAATGTGGGGATTGAGGATATCAGTGCATAATGGACATTGCCAATTTCTCAGTTGTCACCGTATATACCACCACAAAATCCGACTGCAAAACTAACTAAGGGCCCCGACTCTGTAAAATTCAAGGTATTCACACTATTATGCTGGAGGAAGTACCTATTGAGGGAAACTTGTTGGCATGGGTACCATTTCCACAGTTGGAACCCAGTAAATACTTGAAGACAGTCTACTATGAGGAGGCGGGCATTACAAGAATTGAACTGATGAAGTGGGTGGTCAGTATTGAGCTTGCAGGCTTTCTTAATATGTTGTATGTCCCACATTTTAGCCGTAGCATTATTAATACCATTTGTGTGCACCAGTTGTTCACCCTGGTTCATGATGGGTGTCTCTAGCTGGGAGGGCCCATCCCAATTGATGTTATGTTGATCCATAGAATACAGTGTTTCCATACCAGGGCATGAACCCGCAGATGGTTTTGTGGGCAAGTCACAGGAGAGAAAAAGCTCATGGACCAAATGAAAAGAGACTTAGGGTTGGTGAAGAAGTCTTGGGGATACACCATCAATTCCATCTCAGATGAAGCTGTGTTGTTTTCTGCATAGATATTGGCAAGTAAAATCACGAGAAAGTATCGTGTCGATGAAGTACCAGCACTAGTGGTCTCCATGGCTACACAGTGTAGCAATGGGGTCCAATTCAATTGGGAAAAGTATTTATTCCATGGATTCTTGGATGATTGTTGCGAAGAGCAAGAGGAAAGAAAATCATTCCACTACGTGTGGCTGTTATTATTGATCGTACAGATAGCTTGCAGGATGCTAAAGGAGTTCTAGTTCCAAACGACAGATCGGAGTTATGCGAGGCTGCCAAATTTGCCTCACTGTGGGAAACCAAGGACCATGCCCGTATCATTGATAATAAAATTTTCAGGGTAATTTTTGAAATGGAATTGCGAATGGTGATTAACCAGAAGCCACAATTTCCACCCAGTCTATTCAAAGAATATAAGCGCATTTCTTATTTTAAGGTTGATTTCCATAATGTATGATGAGCATCGGTATTGCAACAAGAATGTTGCAACTCCCAATGCTACCAAATTTAATTATCAACCCGGGGTTCGTACAAACTTAAGAGGTATCGACACTATATGTGTAGTATTCAATGTGTCCTTCCTTTGTTTTCATGATGTAATAGAGTGCAATACTGAAACCAAATCTTAAACTAATTGCAGAAAATGAAAGGCTCAAAATAGAAACCTTAACCTATTGCAAGAACTAAAGTACAAGGAAAGAAACATATTCTAATTGCATAAAGATCATGAACTATTTGTAAAAGAAACCTAATTTGACCCTATTTATCGCATGTGATGATCTAAACTAATTGAACATGGATTCTGATCTAGGGAGTATTAACCACTATTTGCATGTGTAAATACAAAAGAACTCATTTTTTTAATCTTATTGTTTTATAAATGCAAATGTTAATCCTCACTTGTTGTTTGGCAGGGGAGAGAGGTATGGAGGAAGAGGGTTAAAATGGTCTTGATGGCATGGAGGTCAAGTAGAGGCCTAATCCCAGCTTCGATGATGATATTTCTCAATTCATGCTAAAAACAGGGCACTACAAGGTTTCTCAGGATGTACTAGTCCTCCTACAGGATCCATTGGTTCTCTTATAGGATCCGATGTTTTACTATAGGATGTTATAGATTTACTATAAGAAATTATAATTCATCGAATGATCAAGAAAATCAAGTCAAAATTGGATGGGACAAATTTTTTTATTGACTATGATGCCTTAGGTCCCCATTCCAAGTAGAATCACTCAAAAAGACCTTTGTTAACCCACACTAAAAAATAGCAAAAAATTACTAGTCGAAAATCAAGAAATTCGAGAACTAGTGAGTTAGTAAATCTATAAAATGCCTAACCTAATCAAGTGCAAATGAAATGGAGTAAATTTTTTTATGAACTAGAATGTTTTTTTTATCTAACGCAAGTGGAACCATCTCGATTGAAGCTCATTAGCATGCTCTAAAAAATAGCAGAAATTTATTGTTCTTTGCCACAAAGGAGTTCCAAAAATCTAGATTTGGGAATAAGAAAGCTAATCAAGTAGCTCAATGATTACTATGACTTTCCAAATCTTTTCCAAGGATGAAATGATGCTTGTGATCCTTCAAAATAACTTACATCTACCCTTTAACCCAATCCTACAACAAGAAATTATTAATACTAAATGCAGAAATAGAAAGGAATAAAAACAAGAGATGCATGTGAATAAGAAGTGAAAAGAAGGAAAGAAAATGACACAAAAGGGCTCTGAGGCTCCTGGGATGGCCAAGCCTAAGGAAACTCAGAGACCTGTGGAGGATAAAAATATTTAGAAGTTGAACATGACACCAATCCTCATTATTTTCATCAATACAATTACATCCATGGAAGAAAATACAATGGAGCTGCAAAAATACGAGTTCTCTTCACATGAACACTAATAAAAAATCTCCCTCTAGAGGAAAATTCAACTTGTTATTTATAAAAAATGATTAGGAATCATTCCCCATGAATGGAGGAAGATTTCCCCGCAAAAATCCTTTGATTAGTGGATCTGGTTCCCAATAATATGAATCTGCATTAAATGGCAGGGAACACATTCCTAGATATTCTCAATCATTGGAGTTCCACAATCTATGCCATAATTCCAGAATATATTGTTGATTTATTATTTAATAATGATCCTCATGTAGTAGGAAGAAAGTCCCTAAATTATCTCATCCTCCAAATCTTCATAATCTGCCCAATATTTTCATAATATTCCACAAAAATAAATAATATTAGGCACAAATATGCAATTATTCATAAACTTTCCTAATGGATACATTAAAGTTAAAAATACATTATCTAATGCAAAAAGAGAGGTATAATGTGCTGAAAGATGGTTATAGGACTTAATTTATGTTTAATTTAGAGGCATGGACCTTAATTTATGTCTAATTTAGAGGCTCATCATACCCCCTTGTTGAAAGTGTTGCTCATCCTCTGAGCAACTTAGTCACCTCATTGTGCCTCATTCATGGCCCTAGTGGCCTCTCTCTTGTGCATTAAGAATCTTGGTTGTAAGTTCTGCAAGGACAATCCAAAAAACATATTTGTGCAAAGAAAAATCCTTGCTTCTTGAGACCATTAGTTTGCCTTCTTCCCCTTATTCAAGATGGTTCTTGAATATGTTTCAGTTTGGCAAGGTCTTCCAAATCCTTATCAACCTTCTGCTACCTTTTTCAACCATTTGGAAACCTATGAAACCTTTAAAATGTCTTTAGATGAGAAATAGGATATCCTGTAGTAATTCATGTCAAAACTACAAGAATCCTACTAGAAACCTTGTTAAAACTAGAGGAAACCCTTTTTTAACATAAAATCCTAGGACAGGCCCTCAACTTGACTCCCATGTCTTTCTCTCATTTCTATAACATCTTTTAGGCCTTGGACAAAAGCTAGAAAGAGATTAGAGACCTCTTGGAAAGTTTATTTTCATCACTACAGTTTGAGTTCTATTTTGGTGGTGGATGCCTCATTTCCTTTTGTTGTCTTCTTCTTCTCTCATGTGGTCTAGGTGATTGCCTAATGGCCTTGGAGTTTTCTATTGTGATTAGGTTTTTCTTAGGCACTGTCTTTTTTTTTAGCACCATTTTTTCCTTTCTTCCTTCTTGTAGCAACATTGTACCTTCCTGTAGCATTCATTCCTTCTTCCTTCAAAGTCTTCTAACTGTATGGGAGTGATGAGAAATGATGGAGATTTGTGAAAATGGAGAGGATTCTCTGTTTGTTTTTCAAGAAAATTTTAGGGTGAGACAAAGTGTAGGGTTTTCTTTTGAAATTATGAAATGGGATGGATGACTAATGGATAGATAGTGAATATGAAGTGGATGGAGGGCTTGGAGTGTTATGGTGACTTGGCCTTTGCAAAAATTTCTTATTTTAATTGTTGTCCTCATTCCTTGAAATCATCACCCTTCATAATTTGACTTTTCAACATTGTATGAGTGAAGGAATGAGCTGAAATAACTATTTGAAGGTGGTTGAGACTGTTGACCCATCCTTAGCTTATAAAACCTCATCTCTCATGCATTAGCAACAAATTTATAACTATAATATGCTCAAGAAAAGAGGTTAAGAATATTGCATACCTGTACCTACCTGATGGTTGTTGGAGAGACATGCATGCTACTGCTGAGTGGATGTTGTTGTGCTTCTCCTGACTTAGGTACATCTTCTTGACTGCCTTTTTATTTTTTTTATCTTATTT
This sequence comes from Pinus taeda, assembly GCA_000404065.3. NCBI lineage: Eukaryota > Viridiplantae > Streptophyta > Pinopsida > Pinales > Pinaceae > Pinus > Pinus taeda. The sequence goes on from APFE030502021.1 coordinate 69,607, forward strand.
TGCTGATGGGTTGTCTTCCTGTTGATTTGCAGGTGATGGCTTCCTCTGTTGTTGTTGAGCTCTGGAGGAGTTTCATTGTGCCTGTAGTTATGCTTCTCCTCTTTCAATCATGGTGTTGAAGGGTAGGCCTAGAGCCTATTGTTACTTCCAAATAGGCTTTTGTTGCTACCCTTTTTTTTAATGTTTGTGTCATTTCTCTGTTGGAGGGTAAATAGGTATTGGAATGAGTGGAAGGTGTCACCATAGAGTGACATGGTCATGATGGGTGTTGGCTGAGAGGTGGTGAATTCATTGTTCTTTTTTCCTATCCCAAAACAGGTCTGCATCATAATTTTTCCGTCATACTACATCCCAAAATAGGTCTGCATCATAATTTTTCCATCAGACTACCTTTCCTGTAGATTTTTAGAACTTCCTGTAGTACGACAGGAAACTCCTGTAGTAATTCAGGATACTATAGTAATTCAGGACAGCCTCTTGTAGCAGACCTGTTTTGTTCATATCTCCCAAATGGTAGAATGGATTGACCTGAACTTATGGAGCATGTTGATATTATCATTATGCACCTCCCCATAAAACAATTTGGTCAATGGATAGACGAATCTCGAGAAAAGCTAAAAATGGTTGAAGGTGATGGAGGTTGATTTCTTGGAAACCGTGCACTAGAATTTGATGAAATTTTTTGGGCATGTTACCATCATCCATATGCATCTCCCCATGAAACATATTTTTAAGTGGATGCATGGTTTACAAGTTATGGCAAAAATAAATTTATGCTCTATGTATTTTTGTTTCTAGTAGTAAAACAGAGTCTTCCTATAGTATTTTGGGACAGCAAGGAAAATGAGTGGTAGAAGCTTGGGAATAATGAGTGGATGGTGGAAATATATGAGGGTGGTGGATTGGCATGGCCTTGGCCTTGTTGTAGCATTTGAGCAAAGGAGGAGAAAGTCAAAAGTTGACTTCTTTTGACTAGGTTTGACCTATTTTTTCTTTCTTTGGTGGCAACATGTTTTTGTTCCTTGTAGGTGATGGAGAAAACCTATATTCATCAAAGAGATACTAGGAACAAGATTTTTTATTTTTTCCTTTCTTTTTTTCTAGGCCTACTAGCTGCCTCAATGAGGTCTTTCACTAGTAGATCTGCCTAGGTGCCTCAAAGGAGGTTTTCACCTAGGATCTTTTCTTTTTTCTCTTTCTTTGTTTCTTTTTTCCCAATCCATTGACTGCCTTATGGATGTTTTATATCAATGAGTAAATCTAAGGCACCTCAAAGGAGGTTTTCACTTGATATTTTTATTTTTTCTCTTCTTTTTCATATTTATTTTTACCCTACCCTATTTGAAAAACAAAATCACTTTCAAGTATAAGAATACTTCCAATGGAGCCATGTGCACATCAAGATGACAAAAAAAATGATGTGTAGGCTTGAAATGTATGCTTTGACATGTACCTGGATTTCAGAGACCAAATGATTTGACTTTGAAAGGATCAAGAATAGTTGAAGAAGAGAGTGATGCTCAATCCTTTTTTGATTTTCTGGAACCAAACCTCAATATAACTTTGATATCCTTGGTTTTCTTGCTTATCTCGATCATTCTTCATGTCTTCTTCTACCAAGACCTTCAAATATTCATCTTTTTGCTAATTATTCTCTTGAATACTAGAGGATTTGATGGTAACCATGAGGGAGCTCTCTCAATCTCTCATTTTGATGTCTGCTCTTCATCAAGTGCAACCCATGATTATGTGGTCTTCTCATTTAAATCTTCTTCTTCTGGATGTGGTCCTTCAATGATATCAAGATAATATATATTTTACAATACTCTTCCTGAGCTATGGTGAATACCATTGATCTCAAGAGGATATGTTTGGAAGTGTTGTACCTCAGCATTTTAAGTGGGCTGAGCTACTTCAATGTGTGGGTTTGGAAATGGTGGTATAGGTAGTTAAGTTGGAGTGGATATTTGAGATGGATGTGGTTGGGGTTGTGGTTGTGGTTGAGATGAATGGTAGGGGTAACATGGAGTTGGGTATGGAGGATTTTAAGGAAAATACTAAGGATGTTGTGGATGACCCCCATAAGTTCTTCACAAACCTTGTTGCCAAGATTAGTTTTGGGGTTGAGATGGCCAATGTTTCCAAGGAAAGAGTGTGTTCCAATTACTTTGAGGTGGATATGCATAACCTTGAAATTGTGAATTAGGCTCTTGCATCATACTAGGTTGACTAGGCTGCCATTGTCATCTTGGCGCTACATAACATAGTTGCATTGGCAATTGACTTGCTCCATTGTCCTTTTGGTGAACTTCCTTCAACCTTGGTAATGAGGAGAAACATTTAACATCATGTGATTCTGCATGGACAACACGACTATAAACATCTTCTTTTTACTCATTTTGTATTCTTAACATTTCTACTTGTTCACTTAAATTGCTAAGAAGTTATGTTTGAAAGCTATCAAGCAAATTTCCAAGTTTAGTTTGACTTACCGATCTTGAAGTTGATCTACCTACTCTTTCCCTTCCTCTTGATATGTGTTTGCATGTTTCACAAATTTCTTCAAATTATAATTGGTATACATCACCTCTACTCATGAGATCAAGGAGATTAATCCATTCATCCCTAATTGTTCTAAGTAAGAGGGTTTTCAGTGTGTCGGATCCAAAATGATGTAGTTTTTCCCTCTTAACATTATACATGAACCTTTCTATTAGATCCTCAAGGCTCTCATCTTCTCTTTTATTCATTCTAAAGATTTCTTCTTTAAGATCATGATCTTTATATTTTTCTAAAAATATCTTTTGCATATCATTCCATGATCTTATTGAATTAGTCCCTAAACTCATGAACCATTTGAGAGCTCTATCCTTCAATGTTGCCGGAAACAATCTCAATTTTTTATTTTTTAATAAGTAACCATAAGATCTAAAAACAATTTCAAATTAAAAGAGAAAGGTTTCTGGATCCTCTAACCTTAGACCATCAAATTGTGGAAGAAAAGATGAAGGGATGTTCTTCATGTGCACATTACCATCAGTATCTTGAATGGGAAATCCGAGAGGATCTTCCTCATTGTTATCTTCTCCATCCATTTCTTCTATATTCATTTCCATCTCTTCTTCTTCTACCTTCAAAATTGGATGATTATATGGCTCTTACTGCACCATGTGATCAAATGGGGGGTGGGTTGGTGTTGGATATTTTTTGTTTTTATGATTGAATGAGAACACTAATGCAATGCACTTTTCTATTTTTGAAATGAAATATGCCTAATGCAAATATTTTTTTTTTTTCACAAATTAAAAATAAATGAATCAACTAAGGAAGAAAACAATGGATACTTTGACACCTCCCCTGCAATGGTGCCAAAAAGTGATGAGCCTCGGTATTGCAACAAGAATGTTGCAACTCCCAAGGCTACTGACTTTAATTATCAACCTCGGGTTCATACAAACTTAAGAGGTATCGGCACTATATGTTCACTATCTAATGTGTCCTTCATTTTCTATAGTGATGTAATGGAGTGCATGTACCGAAACCAAATCCTAAACTAATTGCAGAAAATGAAGTGCTCGAAATGGAAACCTTAACCTATTATAGGAAATAAAGTACAAGGAAAGAAACATATTCTAATTGCATAAATATCATGAACTAAATGTCAAAGAAACCTAACTTAACCCTATTTATCACATGTCATGATTTAAACTAACTGAGCATGGAGTCTGATCTAGGGAGTATTAACTTCTATGTGCATGTTTAAATATAAAAGAACTCATTTTTTTAATCTTTTGGTTTTATAAATGCAAATGTTAATCCTCACTTGTTCTTTGGCAAGGGAGACAGGTATGGAGGAAGATGAGAACAAGATTTAGAAGCTGAACATGACACTAATCTTCATTGTTTTCATCAATACAATTACATTCCTGCAGGAAAATACAATGGAGCTGCAGAAATACGAGTTCTCTCCACGGGAACACTAATAAAAATCTCCCTAGAGAGGCAAATTCAACTTGGTACTTATACAAAATGATTAGGAATCATTCCCCATGAATGGATATAGTTTTCCCCACCAAAATCCCTTGATTAGTGGATCTTGTTCCCAATACTAGGAATATGCATTAAATAGCAGGGAACACATTCCTAGGTTTTCTCAATCATTAGAGTTCCACAATTTGTGCCATAATTCCATAATATCTTGTTGATTTATTATTTAATAGTGATCCTCCTGTAGTAGGGAGCAAGTCCCTAAATTATCTCCTCCTCCAAATCTTCATAATCTGACCCAATATTCTCATAATATTCCACAAAAATAAATAATATTAGGCACAAATATGCAATTATTCATAAACCTTCCTAATGAATATATTAAAGTTAAAAATACATTATCTAATGCAAAAAAAGAGGTTTAATGTGCTGAAAGATGGTCATAAACCTTAACTTATGTTTAATTTAGAGGCATGGGCCTTAATTTATGTCTAATTTAGAGGCCCATCAATGTATAAATCCACACGAAGCGCGATTTGATGAAGTGTCATGCGGAAAGAGTTATTTTTGTGGACAAACCTAACCTCCCTAGAAGTCTAAGACTCTGTAGTGACAAACAAAACAAACAAGAGCAATCCTTCTCTAAACATACATTATCCTATGAGAAACCAAGTGTTGTTCGATCCTACCTCAAATCCAACGCTTTTTGTAGCATTCCAGCCTTGCTGATCCAGATGAGATCCTCCTTCACTTTAAGACTTGCATACACTAACAGTCAAACGATTACATAACACCTGAATATTTCATAAAACAAAGCATATTCATCATATAGACCAAG
>APFE030502021.1:84914-124487 GCA_000404065.3 Pinus taeda
TTTTGGATGGGGTAGCTCCTCTCTTGATGGGATAAGTTCCTCTATCATAGGGATGCATGAACCATCTGGAGGCGCTTAATACACGTCAAACACTCTTCTAGAGGCTCTAGAAGTGACCACAAGTAACTTTTTTAAGATGAAACTCGTGCCTTTTGACCTTTACAGGGGTATGTACCCATCCTTTGGCTTACAGAGCGTACAAGTATGCAGGTACAATGAGCTTGGGATGCGTACACGCAGGCAAGGTAGAGAGAACCTATGTACCCAGAGATAAACATGTTTTTTAATGACTTTCTCTCTTTTTTGAAGTTTGACATGAAGAGCAGAGGTATAAGGCTTGACAACGAGGATAATATGACTATTGATGGAGCCATATTAACTGCAGATAGTCATGGTGACAAATTTCAGGGTAACATGAAGAAATGGACAGCCTTTCCATTTTTGGTCACTGAAGACGATATAACATAGTGAGTCCTTAAGTGGCTGACTAGTTGGCTCTTTCCAATAGATATTATCAAAGATATAATAGGTATTAGTACAAAAAGTGTAGCAGGCACTAGTAAAGAGGTGCAAAAGGAAAAGAAGATGGTGACCATTGACCTAGAGAAGAATATCACGCAGGAACCATAGGGCAAGCACGAAAAAGAGAATCATATAGAAGAACTTGATGACGGTCCCCAAACACCCCTTTGTAGACACGAAGGACATTGATTCTCCCTTTGTAGTCAAGTTGCGACACAAGTCAAGTACGGGAGGTGCACGAAAGAAGCACAAGTCTGATAAGTCCACCGGTGCACAGGGCATGGTCCTCACTGAGGGGGTGTTGACCACTACGTGTCAATGACCCATAGCAATACACCCCTTTTTTTTGCAAAAGGGATAGTGCCTGATCGATGTGTTCCTGCGATCCGGCTATCATCATCACCCTGAGGATCATGTTATAATGTAGACCCATTCTGCATGTGTATAATGTACATATAATCTCAGCAAATCTATGTCGTGTATGTAATTATCTAGGTAAACCTATTTTTCTGGTGATGATCCACATCTCGGGAGGTTTTTTGACTCATTGATCCATTCTCGGATGGTTAGCAGAGTTTTCCTTCAACCTTACCCCAAAGCTGGAATGGATTTTGTCACTGGGATCTCAGGGGAGTCCTAGTGTTCTAGATCGAATCTATGTAAAAGTGATTTGGGAATAATCCTAACTATTTGGTTAGGTTATTTTATTACAAATTGCTTGGTCTGCTGGATTATATTTGTGTTGCAGAAATGGGTAGTCTGTGAGGGTCTATCACAAATGGTTTTTCCCCCTTAAAATGTAAAAAATGTAAACATCATGATGTAAAGTGTCTTGAGGGTTGGAAAAATAATTTATCCCCTCATAGGTTAATTAATTAATTTTTCTGGCCAAAATCAATTAAAGTCCTAAGCCAGAATTTAATTAATTCTAGGTCTTAGGTAAATTTAAATTCTCTGAAGGCAAAATTCGTCAGTCCTTAAAAAATAAATTTTAAGAGGTCCAGGGACTAAGGTAAATTGATTATTTTGCTAAATTTTAAGCCTTTGGCCCCTGGGGTTAAGTCAAAGTCGAAATTTTGAGGAAATTAATTCAAAATTTTAATTTTTGAATTAATTAAAATGCATTTAAGTGAAAAAATCGAATTTCCTCAATAATTTAAAATTTCGACGAATGAGATTAAAGGAAATTTTGATCCTCATCAACGATCGAGATTGTTTTGACAAGGATCACTCAAACTAGCCGTTAGAGGATTTATCTTTAAATAGGAGGTCATTTGTCAGTTAGTTGGGATTTGATCTTTAGATCGTGTAGTAAGCGAAAAGCTATCTTGTAATCTTTTTATGAGCAATAAAGAAAGACTTTGTTGTTAAATGTTTTCTGGTGTTACTCTTTGTGGAAATACTATAAGATGTGTCATTTTCATGCATAGATTTCTTTTTAAACATTGATGCTAGCTTTCTGAAGAGCTATTTGAGTAAATGTATCTTGCTCAGTCGCTGGGGTTTGAATGATAATTTAAGTTTTGAATATAATAATAGGTATCTCTATTTATCTTAATTTTATTATCATTTTCTCGCTCTATGTTGATGGTTGAATTGAGTTGTGTAGGAGAGTCTTGATTTTTAGATCATCAGGCTTTCGAGGAAGTTTTTGGTTGAACCAACCAACTCCCGATCCGTGTTTTCTAAAGAGCCTAGCTTGATTTGATCCTGGGCTTATCATAAGATTTTGTATGGGTGATGCATGAAGGGTTTTGAGCTTAATACCTCCTTTAAAATTCAAAAAAAAAAAATTGTTAAATCGATAGATCTGGTTGTTGAGAGTTTCATATTATTAGATCTGGAGTGGAGTTGTGTTACACTTAGAGCTGCTAGTCCCACTAAGACGGGTAGCTATCTTAGAAACAAACAAACCAAACTACTTTCACTTTCCTTTATGAGAAGTAGATAAGAGGGGAACAAAGGACACCAACCTCAGTCTTGTGCTTGGTTCCTTGGTTGGTTCCTCTCCCTTCTGAAAGACCTTTGCTGCTCCTTCTTCTCTTACCCAGCTTCAAAGAGCACCTGTGGAATCAAAGTAGCATAATACTATCGAAGAACAGAGATCTACAATCATAAACAATATAGGACCAAATATATATTGACCACACAAATGCATATATCATCAAACATACAAGAATGTGGAGGAAAACTTGAATAACTTTATTAATATCAAGAATAGCAAAGAGGGATTACAACCCATTATTCTGACCCAGCGTCATCCTCCAGCATGGAAAGCCCTCTTCACCTCATGAAAAGCTTAGATCACCCAACACTATGATATTGCACCAGGAAACCAACAACACTTCCTTACAAGATACAAAATTCCAGCCTCTGGATCTCTCTGATGAGGATCCATATATAGATGTTTGCAGGGGGTGAGTCCATCTTCTGGGGTTTTTGATTAGTGTCCTCTCTCTAATAGCTCTTGATTCCACTTGGAGATTGATGATCTCTTACTCATCCCTGGGCGAATTCAGAGAGGCAAGTGTCACAGGAGAAGTTTCTGGAAGATTCCATGATCATCCACCTGGCAAACTGTCTCTGCCATTTGTCTACTCTCACCCATCGCACCTTACAGAAGGGCTTTCCAGTATGCATCACACTTTTTACATTGGGTAGGTGAGATGCATCGCACCCTCTGCACTGGGCAGTCTGTATGGTCCAGTTTTGACCAGTTCTGAGCAGTTTTCCATGGAGAACTTCTGGGAGATGATGTAATCAGTTGACCTTGTTCTTTTAGGGTGTGAAGCAACACTTTTAGGGACTTAGAAACCCTCGGTTTATGGACATGTATGATTGGGGTTGCAGTGCACAAAAATGTCTATAATAGTTGCCCCCTAAAGCATGAGGTTGTTATTCTTTTGAAGTCGAGTGAAATGCTTTATCATGAGGATCTGAATTTTTTTCGAGCTAGAAGGTGACCTGTAATAAGATACAATACAATACATTATCTTCATCATATTTTTCATGATCTAGATGAGGCAGGCATTCCCATGCTCAGCTTTATAAATTCATTTTCATGTACATAGGACAGATAATCGTCTGTGTAGCACACTGATGATTCAGACGGAGCCATCATCCTTTGATTCGGATGATCATCTGTTCGGCAATGATGTACATTTGATTTCTTTATATTCCTGAATATATCACAACCTAGATGGTGAAACTAGATCCGAGGTCTTCAAGCTCGTCCAATCTTCGCTCGAAGTACAAGTTGATCCATGTGAAAAATGTTCTGGAGTCGAACATCTAAAGACACCGCCTGATTACCAGCCAATGATGTAAGTCGTTAATAGGAGCGAGAGGAATCACCGATAATGATGATGACCCTCAAGGTACTACAGTACAATTCGCATGGTGTGAAAATGGGACTTGGCATCGATCACCACGTAAAATCTCTTGGTCGAAGGCCATTGATGTAAACCTGTCGCCGAAAGTGAGAAACTTGCCATTGAGGCATGCAAGCTTCAAAGTACTGAAAGGGTTGTTCGTAGGTTGACTTCTTGGATAATTAGCTGATGTCGACAAGAAGTGACCCATTGTAGGAGGTCCTTAATGAATCCCACATCTATGACACAGAATGGAGCAAAAGATTTTTGGAGGTGAAAACGATTTGATGATACAGGGTTCAGGGTGGCGTCATGAAAGAATGGAGCGTGAATGTATTGCAGCGGATGAGACACAGATGAATTCTCTGAGCGAATTCTCTTGAACATACCGACAACACTGAAATGAATTGGTAGAGTTAACCCCAAAGATGGATGGTATAATGGACCAATGGTGATAAGACCGGTGAATGGAATAACCCAACCCGACTCGGACGTGGAGTGAAAATGTAATTTTCAAGAGCGACTTGCTACCAATAAAGTTTCTTCAAGTTTTCTTCCCAACTTTCCCCAGTCATTGCTGACCAATACCTCTTTATTTTTATCAAGCTTGAGGAGGATAACATATGCTTTTTCTATAATTCGCCCTTCAAGGGAACCCGTCGCTATGTTTTAACGAGAATAGCGACAGTGAAACTCGTTCTCATCTATATGGACAAGTTTGTCTCTATTGATTTTAACGAGTTTAACGATAATGATAACTCAATCCTTTTTCAATTTTAGAGAGTCTGAAAAGGGACGGAAAGGAAACTCCAATAATCCTTTTTTGTCATATAATCCCTTAAGTCCAAAAAAGTAAAATAATACGAAAGGGATGAATTTTCGATAGTTTTAACGAGCCGAACAAGACAAGCGCTCAATCTTTTTGTGTAATAATCCCTTAGGTCCAAAAAGATTAAAATATAGAGGATGGATAGCACTTCCGGTAGCTTTAACGAGCTGGAGAGGCCAATCGCTCGGCAATCTTTTCATATTTTACGAGTCAGATGAAAAGAGCTTAAAGGAGACTCATTTTTTAAGGAACGAGTGATAATTTCGGGTAGCAGTTGATTCCAGGCAAGGTTTGGAATTTTCCAATCATGGCAGCGTCACAAGGATGGGTAACAGAATCACTCATCACAGATATTCCTCAAAAAAAGTAAACAATCAAATGGAGGTGTACGATCGGCTAAAACAGAGTGGAGGTGATGATGAGAACATGACCAAGGCTCAAAAGCTGATGATAATGCATTCACAATGGTTATTTACCGGAGAGTAGTTCATTTTTTAATGAGCTTAAACTCTCGGGGAAACATTTGCTCATTGCTTAGGTTTAATTTTTAACGAGCTTGAATTTCACATAAAAACTGCTCGTGACAGTCATATAATAAGGACATCTCATCGATAGATTCCATTTTTTGTGGAGCTTGCACCTTTCGAAGCTTTGCTCTGTATCCTTTCATTATGAAAGTTAGGAACGACTAATCCTATGAGTTTAAATGGTTTGAGAATCTACAAACTAAGAAAATAAATGGTCTCTCTTCACTTGCACGCAAAAAGGTTTGCATGTCCGCAGGTATAGCGAAGTAGAGTATCGAGGTTACCCTTCAATTTGCAGACAAAACATTTGTTCTATCAGGAAAGGCATACCTTCTAATGGAGGTATCTTATTCCAGTCTAATCCCATCTTCCTATATGGAAGGGTATCGGACCGGTCATATATCCTTCGCAGAAACCTACACTATACCTAGAGTTTTCCTGCCGGCAAGCCAGGGTGCATGCCCCCTGGGTTTCAGTCATGTCCCCCGAATTACTCTCGTTCTTCAGGTGGACGAACTGGAGATTGATGAGACATTCCTTGCGTGAAAAGACCATTTAGTGATGGCATTTGACTATTAGCTATGTGTGAGCCGAGGAACGAAAGCTGGTTTACAAGCTAGACCACTCGGCCTTCATGCGGAAAACACATTACTCTAAAGAGTGAGGAGACAATGGCTCCCATGCTATAAATATAGTCACACCCAAGGAGTAGATTATAGTCTAGGGGTCCTTGGACTACCATTGCATTCATATAAATGGTTTTCCTTCTCAAGGTAATAGGCACATTTGGAAGGATCCCTAACGGTCGACTGGTTCCTTTATCGAAGCCTGTCAGATTTCTCATCTCAGGCAGAAGCGATGGCAAACCAAGCGCTTTCCAAGCAGTTGAGGAAGGGATACTCATAGAATCCCTTTCATCTATTGTGGTACTGACCATGACCATTCTGTAAGCTTGTACAATGATTTCGAATGGTACACTAGCTGGTAAACGGGGTCTGCCTAGTAGATTCCAATCGAAGGAAACTACTAGGTTTCTTGGAGGTAGGACCGAATAAACGGCCGGATATGACTCTGACGAACTTCCTTCTTGCGGTAAAGGAACGGGTAGGTTTCCCCCATGTTCATCAGAATCTGTGTCTATGAAAAGAATTTGAATGGTGTCATTCTCATTCTCTTCAGTGACTGTATCATCTGAAGATGGGCCTCCTGAAGGCAAGAGCGGGTCAACTACTGCCTCGACCTTTTGACTTTCGTCTGGTGTGGATTCAGAGGTTTTATCTTCAACGATAGATGCTTCGACCGACCATAATGGTGTGTCAGTCGGATTTTCAACTAGTGATGGACTCAACAAGAGTTTCTTGTATCCAGGAGGCAGCCGTAGTGATGAAGCAGGACAGTTATCTAAGACTCTTTTAGCCTCATCTAGGAAGGGACAATGGTGGAGGACGTGATCACCTTCACACAGCTTACAAGGAAATTTACATTTCCTTTTCTATCCAGACACTTTGCTTTCACTAGTTGACGGTGTACTTTCAACATGATTAGAGGTTGATGACACTGGATTATGCAAACGAGGAGACCAGTCCCTTAAGATCTGATGGATGCAAGGACAATCTCAATGATAGTGGTCTCCTTTGCAAATGACACATGGAGATTTAGGCTTGGATGGTGTAGTGTGTGGATTTTTGCTAGACGATGCATGGTTGCCCATTTTTTCCTTTGGCTCCTTCTTCTCATTCCCCTTCTTCTCCTTCTTAGTTACTTGATTTTTAGCCTTATCAGCTTCACCAAGCGAAGAGGAAGGAGGAGAGGGAGAAACGGACGAAGTAGAAGGTTGGGGGGTAACTCTAGTATCATATAATTGTTGACTTGATTGTTCAGGAATCACGGTGTTCTGAAGGACAGAGGTAGAGAAGAGGCAGATTGGCAAGCCAATTATCAATCCTGGAAGTCACAATGTGGCCATATGAGGTGCACCAACATCTCCCCAAGAGGAGAAAGGACTAGAATTTCCGCCAAGGGGAAATCCTTGGTTGGTAGAATCCATTTTCCTCAACCTAAGACCAATGCAGGAATAGTGATATTATTTCGATTAAAACAAATTTTAGACGCTTTGACACAACTTGTTTTTTCAATTTTTAAGAGTCGAGAAAAAACAAAAGTTGACTCTAGTCGCCTTCGATTTTTAATGAGCCTGAAGTGACAAGTGCTCATATGGACTTTTTCCTTTAAGGAGTCTAAAAAGGAACGAAAGGGAATACTCTGGAAGTCTAGACAGAGGGATTACCAAACCAATCGCAAAACTGTAGAATACTTTTTACGGTACGGTGGTCAATCTTCCTGAATGTTGTGTTCAGTGCATTGTGATCGACAGGCCAGCAGACACGGCTTCCTAAGGATATAGGATATAGCCTATTGTGGTCTCCCAATATATACTCGACGGTACGTGGGAGCACAAGTCCGTACTGGCACTTGTTGTCTCAAAGGGGAGGAATCACCCAACCAACAATGAAAGCGATAGTTACCAGGCTTTACGACACCGGAATACGTCTCTAGCCTAGATTTCTAAATGTTGTGCGTTAGGTTCCTTTTTATGTTCATTGAATTTATTTTATAGTTGATCTTGCTTAAGAAATTTGCCTTTCAAGTTCACCGCGTGATGTAGATATATAATTCCTAAAATGCAATCTAAGATGATAAACAATCGTTTAATATTCTTTTTGCAATGAAAATCCTAGCTACTAAGGAAGAGAAAATGAGATTCTTTCAACATAGAGCACAGAGCACACACTAGATGCACTGTCCTAAATCAAACCAACAAGCAGTCTAAATGAAAATGCACATGCATGTATTTGTTTTTCGCTTTCTTAATGTGTGAATGACCAAAAGAATGTTGAGTACAAATCTAAATTATCTTTTCAAAGTGACAATACTAACATATTTCTCTTCAAAACGAAAGGAAGATAATGACGACACTTTGCAATTTCGAATTGAAAATTGTTTTTGACACTTGAAAAACTACTAATTCAAATCAATTACAAGAGAACAGTATAATCGACCATCAAGAACAATAGGATTCTTTTCTACGACTGAAAACGACACTTGCGACACTTCCAAATCAAGAAATGGCAATTCGATTATGCTACTTCTTTGTAAACGAGAACTGAAAATGACACACAATACACAAAAACATCCACAGTTCTTTGCACAATGGAGACAGAATGATGGAAAGGAAGGGGGTTTCCATAGTGGTATACTGATCATAGACAGCAAAACTCCTTAATAGAGCTGAAGAGAGTGAAGAAAAACCAAAGTCTGAAGGTAAAATTAGCCTTATCTGATCATCACACCTGTTACACAAGGAAACAGGGATGCATCCCACCTACTACACATAAGAGGTGCGATGCATCTAGATTTCCTTGAAGAGAGGGTGCGATGGTACCAGGACAAGACTTTAACTTGATTCTTTATCACAATTTGCAGCTCAGTTCAGGGATTTAGGCCGAGCAAGTGATGTTCAGTAAATATAAATCACAGGGGTTGATCTAAAGAGGTTACTAGAGCCACCATCAGGGCAATTAGAATGTTTGCAAATCGATTGTTCAATTTATAAACAAAACCCGGACATAGACTAAAGTAGCACTGATCTACTTTGCACTTGCATAGCAAATGCGGTTTGAAGGCTAGCTCGCTTGACTTCAGGCTCCGTCTATAAGTTTATAAAAAAAACAAATATAGACAAGCAAACAAGCTATTCGCTCCCCAATGGAGTCACCATTTTGTTATCGGGAAATCTATTGTCCACTCGAAGCTACTAGTCCCACTAAGACAGGTAGCTATCTTAGAAACAAACAAACAAATTTCCTTTATGAGAAGTAGATAAGAGGGGAACAAATCACACCAACCTTAGTCTTGCGCTTGGTTCCTTGCTTGGTTCCTCTCCCTTCTGAAAGATCTTTTCTACTCCTTCTTCGCTTATGCTGCTTCAAAGAGCACTTGTGGAATCAAAGCAACATAATACTATCGAAGAATAGAGATCTACAATCATAAACAATATAGGACCAGATATATATTGACCACACAAATGCATATATCATCAAACATACAAGAATGTGGAGGAAAACTTGAATAGCTTTACTAATATCATGAATAGTAAAGAGGATTACAACCCATTATTCTGACCCAGCGTCATCCTCCCATCATGAAAGCCCTTCTTCACCTCATGAAAAGCTTAGATCAGCCAACACTATGATATTGCACCAGGAAACCAACAGCACTTCCTTACAAGACACAAGATTCCAGCCTCTGGATCTCTGTGATGAGGGATCCATATATAGATGTTTGCAGGGGGGTGAGTCAGCTTGTGGGGTTTTGATTAGTTTCCTCTCTCTGATATTTCTTGATTCCACTTGGATATTGATGATCTCTTACTCATCCCTGGGCGAATTCAGAGAGGCAAGTGTCACAGGAGAAGTTTCTAGAAGATTCCATGATCATCCATCTTGCAAACTATCTCTGCCATTTGTCTACTCTCGCCCATCGCACCCTACAGAAGGGCTTTCCAGTATGCATCGCACTTTTTACACTGAGTAGGTGAGATGCATCACACCCTCTACACTGGGCAGTCTGTATGGTCCAGTTTTGACCCGTTCTGAGCAGTTTTCCATGGAGAACTTCTAGGAGATGATGTAATCAGCTGACCTTGTTCCTTTAGGGTGTGAAGCAACACTTTTAGGGACTTAGAAGCCCTCGGTTTATGGACATGTGTGATTTGGGTTGCAGTGCCCAAAAATGTCTATAACAAGTTGGACTCACACTCTCCAAATCTGATAGATCTTCCAATCATGTACATAGATCTGTAATTATTTTTGGTTTTCTGACTTAGGTTTTTCTGGGTTTTTGTATATATCATTGGGGTGTTTCATTATTGTCTTGCAACTACAGATCTGAGAAAGAAATCTACATAGAGTCCAGATCTAGACCCTGGAGGGTAAGATCTAAGTCTCTGGGGTTCATCAACATCATTTTGCAGTAAAATTTTTCAAATTTATTTTGCAGTCCAAGCATTTTAAATTTAAATTCAGGTCTGGAAATTTCATGAGGGTCTCAGGGTTAAATCTAAAGCAAGTTGATTCAAATTTTTAAATTAAGATTTCTAGAAAATTATTAAAGAAGTTTTGGTAAATTTTAAGGGGTTTCTAGGCCACCAATTTGTTGATTGGTTTCTTTCATGTGCAGCCTGATTTGTGGGGTTCACTGTGCAATTTCGAAAGAAAAAAAAAATTAACAAGACCTTAGCCCTTTTGCCTACATTCTCTTCGAATCCCAAAAGCCCCAGCTTCGCTTCCATCTCCCTCTTCATTTTCTTCACAAAACCCTTGCTGTGTGCTGTGCCTTCATTTCCCTGTATGCACACCTTCATCCCTCTTGCCTCGCGGAGTCTGTTTTCCACGTGTTTTTCCTCACCATCTCCCTATGGCTTCCTCATTCACTCTCCACATTGTCATTTCAATCATTATCTGCCATTGAACAGCTCTCAAATCCCCTCCACGTCCTCTTCACTTCCCTCGCTACTCCTTCCCTATTGCACATTTCCATACCCCTCGTGCCTTAACCCGCTGCTCAAATCCCTCCATCCATCTGCAACCTCTCTTGTGTCCAAGCCTGCGTTCACCTGTTTCATGTAATAACGTTGCCTATCCACTACCCAAACCCACCTCCACTGCCTGTCCACGTCTGTAGTGAACCCTTTTCATGCATGTTTTTCCCTGCCAATGCTCCTCCAGCATTGCCTGCATCCAAACTCCTCCATTCCGTCGCCCTAGCCTTAGACCTGCAATTGCAAAGCACAACAATAAAAAACTTTCGACTTTTATGTGTATTATATTCATTCGTTAGTTTAGGTTTTAGGTTTTATTTTCATTATTTAGTTGTTCATTTTACCTTTGAGTTAGTTTTTTTTTTTTATATGTTATATGTATATGTGTAGAGTTCAAATTCATTTTATTTTTCGATTTGGTTTTTATTTATGATTTTAATTTGATTAAAGAAATAAATTCAAGGACTTGCGCTTTCACATTAAAAAAATTTAATGTGGCCTATGGCCCATTAGAATTTTGATATATTGATCCTTTCAATTTAATTTGTCATTGAAAAAATTTTGATTTCTTCATTTGCTTCATTTAATTAATTTCCTAAGGAACGATTGAATTTATAACTTAAAATCTCTTGGTGTTTCTGGTGTTAAGAGAAAAATCTAAAATTTTCATGATTTTTTATGTCAAGTGCAATAAACGTTTTAATTATATTAACTGTTGGAGGAAGTTAAATGTTCTAGATCTGGGTAGTTAACGAAAATCATTTTAAATGTACATTATCTTATGTGATCATGTTTTGGGAATTTACATTAATCGTCACTTTTCCACATTAATTAGTCTTCTCTGGATAACTTCTTTTATTTATTCTATGGTTAATTCAAATATTAAAGGCACTAGTCTATAATTATTTATACCTTGTGGTCATGTCTTGGTTACATTAGCATTTAATATATTCATTTGAGTTAACCAAGATTCATTTACATTCGTCAAGTTTTCCATCATGAAAATATCCTAGAGCCCGTGTTCCACAGGCTTTCTCATCCATTTACTTTAGGGACTACCCCCCTTAACTTGCCTAGGAGAGAGTCTAAATAGAGTGACTAAGGATCAAGAGTGACAGCCCTTACTCTGAGCGTTGTTGCAATTCCTAGACATTCTATGCGACAACATTTTTTGGCATCGTTGTCGGGGACGAAATTTATTAGGCCTTGTCTTTACAACATTAATCTTTCATCTTTCTATCATTCATTTTAACTGGCAACGCCAAAAAAATTTGGTGTCATTCACGGGGACGAAATTTATTGGGCCTTGGCTTTATGACATTCATCTTTCATCTTTCTATCATTCATTTTAGCTAGCAACACGAACATTTTTTGGCGTCGTTGACGGGGATGAAATTTATTGGCCCTTGGCTTTATGGCATTCATCTTTCATCTTTCTATCATTCATTTTAGCTGGCAGCGCCAACATTTTTTGGAGTTGTTGCCGGGGATATTTTATTCTCGGCGTTTCAATGACATTTCCTCATCATTCTTCTCATTTCTCATATTTTCAATAGTCAGTCAAGCGACACAACATTTCCTAGCGTCATCTGATATTTTCATCACCCTATCTTTCGTCATCTCATTAATCATTTCATCTGCACCTTTAGCACCTGGACATTTCAGTTCATTTCTTGTTTGGGTGGCGACTCCACTTCTTCCATTTATTATTTCTCATACAAGAAGCCCTCCCTTATATCCAGTTGTTTGTTGCCTTTTGGATCCTAGAGTTAGATTCATGTTCAAGTGGCGACTCCACTTCTTTCATTTCTTACAAGAATTTCTACTAGAAGCTCGCTTCTTGTGGATCTCTTGATTTTCTTGAGCACGAGTCTCTCTCTATCATCCATTTGGTCCCTCATTATTCCTTCAGGCAATTCATCATGGATGATTCGTTTACCCCGTGTCATTTCACTGATTTTCTCCATGATATTCCGCAAGTGGCCATTCATAAATTGTCTTTGTTCTCGGGTGGTGATTCAGTTGTTGTTAGAAAGCATATATGTAGGTTTACTCATACAATACTCAAATATTGTAGTTCTCCCTAGTATGATCATGAATATGTCAAAATGCGTCTATTTTCCTTTTCTTTAGAGGGTGATGCGTTGAATTGGTTTAATAATTGTCCTGAATATTCTTTCGCTTCTTTACAAGACATCATCAATGCTTTTACAAATAGATATGGTTATCAATGTAGCTCACCTTGTGCCCCTAAAATTATGCAGCAGAATGAAAGTGATCTTGTAATGATTCAATTGTCAATGTAATATTTCAAGAAAATTCTCCATATCAGAATGTGCCATCCACTTGTATCATTGCAAGTCAAATCCATGATTGTGGAAAAATAGGGGCAGGTTGTCAAATCAATGTCGACAATGAAAGGAAAAATGATAAGAAAATTATAGAAGAACTAAATTAAAGACATGAAGTTCAGTCAAACGCAGCTGGTTAAAAATATGGAGCTTAATCAAGAGAAATTTGTAACTGATTACGTCAAGGATATGAGAACTTTATACACTCAACTAGAAAAACGTGATGAGGAGATGGAAATCATGAAAATTAAACACTTTGATCACGTAACCACCGCAGTAGAAAAGTGTGCTCAAAATATGGAGGATATGAGGACCGACATGCAGAAGGAAATAGAAACCATGAAAGCTAATCATGGCAGAGAAATTAATTATGTGCAAAGCAAGTTATTAACTATGGATGAAGAAATGACCATCATGAGATTCAATTATCGTAATCAGTTGGCTACCATGCAAGCAAATCATAAGAAAGAGATAAACTATATGCAACACTGTTTCATGGGCATGAAAACAAAGAATGAAAAAGTAATAAAAGATGTGGAAGCTGGTGAGATATGTCTTCAGAATAAGTTATTGACCATGGAGGAAAACCATGCCAAGGAAGTCAGTGCCATGAAGGTTAAACACTCTATCCAGATGGATGCCATAACAATACAGGTACAAAAATTTCAAGATCAGTGAAAGGATGAAAGAAACAAGGAAACTTCAATAGATCAGAAGCCTCCTTATCTTTGGCAGCAAGCTCCATCTTATTATGAGGAGGTCATTTGTCCATTTAAAAGTGGTTAATTGAAGGTGACCCGGATAAAAATGAAATTAATAAGAATCAAATAGAAAATGAAGAAAGATATGTCACGCATATCTTACATACTTCATCTGAGAGTTTTGAGGCAGATTGTTCCACATCATCAGTGATACATCCTAGCACAAAGAAAATATGCAAGAGAAAGAGAATGAGAAAGTGATTTGATGAATTAGATGGTTGTAAGTAGCTTGATTTTCGGATACGAAATACTCCTACCGTATGCAGGATTGGATATGGCACATCCGAGAAACAGTCGACAGATTTGCTTGAAAGAAGGAAAATGCTCAGTATGCACTATATTGAACGCATCTTATGCCATGGGGCATCTTTGTATTGTATTTCTAACCTTATGCCCTGTTATTTCGTATTTCAGTATTTCATTTTGTAGTTAGATTTGTGTTTTTCATGTTAAACTAGTTAATAAATGAAGAGCTTATATCTTTCCTGTGCTTAACGTTATATGATGATTTTTGGATGGACGATACTTATGTTTTGTTGTGTGTTGAATGGAGGTAGATTCTAGATTCTCACATTCCTCCAATGCAGCAACGTGTCCCCAAGTAGAGCCAAATGTTGACCACTACATTTCAATGACCCATAGTAATACACCCCCTTTTTTCGCAGAAGGGATAGTGCCTGATTGATGTGCTCCTGTGATCCAGCTATCATCATTAGCCTGAGGATCATGTTATAATGTAGACCCATTCTGCATGTGTATAATGTAAATATAATCTTATCAGATCTATGTCGTATATGTAATTACCTAGGTAAACCTACTTTTCTGGTGACGATCTACATTCCGGGAGGTTTTTTGTCTCACCAATCCATTCTTGGATGATCGACAAAGTTTTCCTTCACCGTTACCCCAAAGTTGGAATGGATTTTGTCACTGGGATATTAGGGGAATCCTAGTGTTCTAAATCGAATCTATGTAAAAGTGATTTGGGAATAATCCTAACTATTTGGTTAGGTTATTTTAATACAAATTGCTTGATTTGTTGGATTATATTTGTGTCACAGAAATCGGTAGTCTGTGAGGGTCTATCATAAATGGGTTTTCCCCCTTGAAATGTAAAAAATGTAAAAATCATGATGTAAAGTTCCTTGAGGGGGGTTGGAAAAATAATTTATTGCCTCATAGGTTAATTAATTAAATTTTCTAGCCAAAATTAATTTAAAATCCTAAGCGAGATATTTAATCAATTCTAGGTCCTATGTAAATATAAATTCTCCAAAGGCATAATGCGTCGGTCCTTAAGAATAAAATTTTAAGAGTTCCAGGGACTAAGGTAAATTGATTGTTTTACTAAATTTTAACCCTTTGGTCCCTGAGGTTAAGTCAAAGCCAAAATTTTGAGGAAATTAATTCAAAATTTTAATTTTTGAATTAGTTAAAATGCATTTAATTGAAAATTTCGAATTTCCTCAAAAATTTAGAATTTTGATGGATGAGATTAAAAGAAATTTTGATCTTCATCAACAGTAGAGATTTCTTTGAACAGGATCACTCGAACTAGCTATTGGAGGATTTATCTTTAAATAGGAGGTCATTTGTCAGTTAGTTGGGATCCGATCTTTGGATCATGTACTAAGCGAAAATCTCTCTTGTAATCTTTTTATGAGCAATAAAGAAAGACTTTGGGGTTAAATTTTTGTTGGTGTTACTCTTCATGTAAATACTGTAAGACATGTTATTTTCATGCATAGATTTCTTTTTAAACATTGATGATAGCTTTCTGAAGAGTTATTTGAGTACAAGTATCTTCCTCAATTGTTGGGGTTTGAATGATAATTTAAGTTTTGAATATAATATAAGGTATCTCTATTTATTTGAATTTTATTATGATTTTCTTGCTCTATGTTGATGGTTGAATTGAGTTGTGCAGGAGAGTCTTGATTTTTAGATCATCGGGCGTTCGGGGAAGTTTTTCGTTGAACTAGCCAACTCCCAATCCGTGTTTTCTGAAGAGCCTAGCTTCATTTGATCTCGAGCTTATCATAAGATATTTTTTATGGGTGATGCATGAAGGGTTTTAAGCTTAGTACCTCCTTTAAAATTCAAAAAAAAAAATTGTGCTAAATCGGTAGATCTGGTTGTTGAGAGTTTTAGATTATCAGATCTAGGAGCGAAGTTGGACTCACACTCTCCAGATCTTATAGACATTCCAATCATGTACATAGATCTATAATTATTTTTGGTTTTCTGACTTAGGATTTTTTTGGGTTTTTGTATATATCATTGGGGTGTTTTATTATTGTCTTGCAGCTAGAGATCTGAGGAATAATTCTACATAGATTCCAGATCTAGGCCTTGGAGGGTAAGGTCAGATCTTTGGCGTTCATCAACATCATTTTGCAAGATATTTTTCAAATTTATTTTTCAGTCCAAGGGTTTTAATTTTAAATTCAGATTTGGAAATTTCGTGAGGGTCTCAGGGTTATATCTGAAGCAAGTTGATTCAAATTTTTAAATTAAGATTTATAGAAAATTCTTAAAGAATTTCTAGTAAATTTTATGGGGTTTCTGGGCCACCAGTTTGCTGATTGGTTTCTTTGGTTCATGCACTGATTTGTGGGGTTCATTGTGCGATTTCGATTTTTTTTTAACACGGTCCCACCCTTGCTGCCTGCATTCTCTTCGAATCTGCAAAGCCCAAGCTTCACTGCCATCTCCCTCTGCATTTTCTTCACCAAACCCTCGTTGCGTGTTGTGCCTTCATTTCCCTGTACGCACATCTCCATCCCTCTTACCTCGCGAAGTCTACTGTCCACGCGGTTTTCCTCACCATCTCCATGTGGCTTCCTCATTCACTCTCCATACTACCATTTAAATCATTCTCTGCCATCGAACAGCTCTCAAATCCCCTCCACGTTCTCTTCCCTTCCCTCACTACTCCTTCCCTATTGCATGTTGCCATACCCCTTGTGCCTTAACCCGATGCTCTCGTCCTTCCATCCATTTGCAGCTCATCCTGCGTCCAAGCCTACATTCACATGGTGCATGTAATAACGTTGCCTATCCGCTGCCCAAACCCGCCTCCATTGCCTGTGCGCATTTGCAGTGAACCCTTTTCATGCATGTTTTTCCCTACCATCACTCCTTTGTCCCTGCCTGCATCCAAACTCCTCCATTCTGTCGTCCTAGCCTTCGACTTGCAACTGCAAAGCACAACAGTAAAAAACTTTCGACTTTTATGTATATTATATTCATGCATTAGTTTAGGTTTTATATTTTATTTTTATTACTTAATTGTTCATTTTACCTTTCGGTTAGTTTTTATTTCTTTTATGTTATATGTATATGCGTAGAGTTCAAATTCATTTTATTTTTCGATTTGGTTTTTATTTATGATTTTAATTTTGATTTCAAAAAATTCTAAGACATCTAAAAAACAATAATAAAAATTATTTTTTTCCTTTTTTATCACATTTGATTTTAAATTTTATTTATTTATTTTTACTTACAAATCAAAAAAATATAAAAATTAAAAATCCTAAACATTTAAAAATCCTAAAAAAATTTAAAATTTAAAAATTTAAATTATCATAAAAAATCTAATTTTGGTGACTAAAGAAATAAATTCAAGGACTTGCGCTTTCACATTAAAAATTTTAATGTGGCCTATGGCCCATTAAAATTTCGATTTACTTTTTCATTGAAAAAAAATTGATTTCTTCATTTGCTGCATTTAATTAATTTCCTAAGAATGATTGAATTACTAACTTAAAATCTCTTGGTGTTTCTGGTGTTAAGATAAAAATCTAAACTTTTCATGATTTTTTATGTCAAGTGCGATAAATGTTTTAAATCATATTGATTGTTGGAGGAAGTTAAATGTTCTAGATCTGGGCAGTTAACGAAAATCATTTTAAATCTACAATATCTTGCATGATAATGTTTTGGGAATTTACATTAATCATCGCTTTTCCACATAAATAAGTGTTGTCTGGATAACTTGTTTTATTTAGTCTATGGTTAATTCAAATATTAAAAGCACTGGTCTATAATTATTTATATCTTTTGGTCGTGTCTTGGTTACATTAGCGTTTAATCTATTCATCTGAGTTAATCAAGATTCATTTACATTCGTCAAGTTTTCCATCATTAAAATATCCTAGAGCCCGTGTTCCACGGGCTTTCTCATCCATTTACTTTAGGGACTATCCCCCTTGACTTGCCTAGGAGAGATTCTAAACAAAGTTAGTAAGGATCAAGAGTGACAACCCTTACTCTGAGCGTTGTCGCGGTGCCTAGATATTTTGTGCAACAACGGGGGGATCTTGATGAAATTGGAGATATTGTTAGGTCCATGACATAATATATTTGGGGCCACATTAAAGAACAATACCTGTCTACTTTGACGAAGGTTCGAGTGGGCCTCAAAGATTTTCAGGTTTAGGCGAACCATTCTCAAGCGAGCGAGAAACCAATGACATTGAGTTGTGTGCAGTCAGTACTCACTTCAAAGATTTGTATTGTACACCTTCCTCATGGATCCCTACATATGAATGATGTCACAGAATGAGAGAATGCCCAGTTGCCTAAAGATGTAAGTATTAACCTCACCATGCTCCCCTTATCCACATTGCATGAGCTACACCAGGGTGTAGCAAATGAGCTTAAGGTGTGAGAGAAATATGTGAGAAGGGTGCAGTTGGAGTAGGACATTTCTAGAGTATGCACTGAGTTCCCCGAGCTCCAAATTCATTCTGAGGTCGGTGTCGAAGAAAAAGTGCAGCATCTCCCAGATGCATTTAGAGAATCAAAGGTGCAGGTGGATAAATTTCACTTCAATATGCAGCTACAAATTACTAAGCTTCAATTGAAGTTGCAAATGACCACACCATCTAAGATCCAAGAACAGCACAAGGCTTCCATCAGAACAGACAGGTAAAATCTCGATGTTGTAGTCAAGGAGTGTAGCTAGTTGTTCAAAGAGACTCTAAAAATATGGGCCTCACTGTAGGAGGACCCACAGGTGAAAAAGATTGAACTTTCCATTCGGGATAAGTGGCTTTAGTATGACGATATAATGGAAATGGTGTGCACCTTAGCCCCTATGCAATGGTTCACTTAGTTGAAATAGGGCACATCCCTGCAAGGACAGATCGAGGAGCTACAAAAGAGTATGCATATTATCACTACTTGGATGCAGTCATGGGAAGAGGAATCAGGGAATCTCTCACGGACTGTGGAAGGCACGCTCAAGAGTATGCAGCAAACACAGCGAACCAATGGCTTAGAAGGGGAAGGCTCCTGAGCTTAGTACACGGAGACCTTGGTAAGTCCGTAGCTGAGTGCGCAGGCCCATGCAGTTGTATGTGCAAGGTCTAGAAAGTTGTATAAGGAAGATCTGAAGTAATAAAATATCTTTTAAGAAATTCTATGTCTATTTTTATGCACTTGTGTATTCTCTATATTTACACCCACTTCAATAGTAACTATATGTATTTTGTCTTAAATACTTCGCGAAGACATGGATCTACTATTATGTGTTACTTTATGCATGATTAGATGTTTACACAAAGTTTGTATCTCTATTTGACTGAAAACCACTTAAGTTTCATGAATAAAGGTTCACGAAGGTCAAATCAAACCTAAAACTATAGAAAATGCCTTAACCACATCAAATAGTCTACTCGATGCAGAAGCCCAGTTCTAGCATGCCCCAATACTGCCTTGGGTGAGACTACAGCCTGCGATGTGCTGGTTGTTTCTAAAAAGGATGGTAGTGTATGGTTTTGTTGGTTATCTCTACTAACTCTAAACCTAGGTCCAAGCCCCCTCAAGCCAACAAATATAAAAATTTCATATGAAGATAAGTGCAGCAGTTCTTTTTTTTCTCTATCAGATTCATGGGATAGTCTGGTTGTTGCAATAGGTAGCAATGTCACTGCCTTGCAGTTTGATGAAATAGTCTCATCCTTGTTGTCGGAGGATATGAGACAAAAAAATATAGAGGGCGAGACTGGTCATGCCTTGTCTATGCGAGGACAGTCCTAGAACATAAAAATAAAAGATAAAATAAAAAATAAAATAAAATAATAATAATAATAATAATAAATCCTCGAGTGGGAGATCTAAATCTCCGGGAAAACCTGTAAAGGTGTGCTAGAAATATGGAAAGGAAGGGCACTTCAAAAATGATTGTAGATCTAAAGCTTCTAAGAAAGGAAAGGGATCTGATGATGCTCCTTCTGTAGAGGTGAAAACCACCTCAAATGAAGGTGGGGATGTGTACTTGGCTTCTTCTTCAACTAAACATGTAGATCATGAGGCATAGTTAATTGAATCAGGTGCATCCTTTCACTTCACTCCCATAGGGAGTCGTTCTATGAGTATGATAAATATGATGGCGGTGATGTCTTCTTAGGGAATAACAGGAAGGCTAGAATTGTATTTTGTGGAAAATTCAAGTTGAAGTTTCAAGGTTGAAGGATTAGAAAACTTTCGGGTGTTCTACATATTCCTGCATTGGCTAGAAATCTGATTTTTGTAAGCAAGTTGGATGATACGGGTGTAAAAATAGTGTTTGGGAAAGATACATCCAAGATGGTTAGAGGAGCATTGTTATTGCAGGGAGTTTAGATTGGAACTCTATACAAGCGTCAGGGTAGCACTGTTATTGATGGGTGTAACAATTCTGTGGTTCCTGAAAGTCAAGCAAAAAATCTACTGGTCTCTAGAGAAAACACCATGCTATGGCATCAAAGGCTTGGACATGTTGGAGGGAAGGGCCTTCGAATAATTCATGGTAATGGTATGGTAAAAGGTATGTCTAATTTCTCTCTATATTTTGATTTCTGTGAAAATTGTGTATATGGGAAGAAAAATCGAGTGAGTTTCCCCTCTGGTGCTAAGAGGGT
The DNA here is from genome assembly GCA_000404065.3 of Pinus taeda. Taxonomy (NCBI): domain Eukaryota; kingdom Viridiplantae; phylum Streptophyta; class Pinopsida; order Pinales; family Pinaceae; genus Pinus; species Pinus taeda. The sequence continues at coordinate 105,783 of APFE030502021.1, forward strand.
GAAACGGATATTAGAGCTTATGCACAGTGATGTGTTTGGACCTGTGTCGGTTCCATCACTGGGTAAGTCTATGTACTATGTATCATTTATAGATGACTTCTCAAGGAATACATGGATATATTTCCTCAGGAATAAATCTAAAGTCTTTGACGGGTTTAAAGAATTTAACGCTCTGGTGGAAAACCAGATGGAGAAGAAGATAAAGGTGTTGAGGAAAAATAATAGTGGAGATTTTTGCAAGAAGAAATTTGAAGAGTTTTGTATGAAGCGTGGTATAGCATGGCAGAAGACTACTTCATACACACCTTAGACAAATGGATTTGTAGAAGGAATGAATAGGACGTTGATGGAAAAGGCAAGAAGCATGCTCAGTGGTGTCAGGTTAGGACAAGAATTCTGGGCAGAGGCAGTGGAGACTGCATGTTACCTAGTCAATAGATCACCTTCATCAACATTGGAGGATAAGACTCCACTAGAGGTATGGACTCGTAAGAAACCCTCTCTTTCACATATGAGGGTATTTGGATGTGATGCATATGTACATGTTCCAAAGGAGAAAAGAACCAAGTTGGATAGTAAATCTGAAAGGGGCATCTTTATTTGGTTGTTAACGGTGTTGGACCCACCAACATGTCAAGGGGATCTCCCCGGTAAGAAGTCCCAATTATACCTCAGACCATTTGGTGTAGGAGTCCCAGCAATGGGTCATAAGGTAATGCCTTAATTGCGGTGTCGCACAGAGGCAAGTAGAATAACCTTGTCAACAGCAAGGGTGTGACTAATGCAGTGAGTCAAGGAAGGTTTATGAGAGGTTCCAAAACCTCATAGGAAGAAGGAGTTTAAGGTGAGTTCCAGGTTGAAAGGGATCAGTCCCAACTCGGTTAGGAACACAAAACACAAAGGACAAGCACAGCTTCCAGCAGAGCAGTCTACTCGGATGCGGGAGTCACATCATATAAGGTAAGATAACACGTACAACACTCACGGATCAGTCTGAGACGAGTGTGATGGTTATTATAGCAAGGTTCAAGTGAAAGGCTTGTCTAATGTCTGGTAAAGCAGTCGACACAGACAATGATAGCATTAAAAATATATGCAACACATTAACAAAAAGATTCATATAATTGCATGTGAATCAGTCCATACACAAGTACGTAAGTTAAAAAACACATATCATTAAAGCAACCAGAGCAGTCCAACTGCAATAACAACATATGCATGAAAATGTGTTGGCTTTTATTATATAAAGAAGTGTAAGTCACAATCATACAATACATCCATGTAAACCTTCTAGCCCTAACAATGGAATGCTACATCCACATCCGTCTACTCCTCCAAAGATATGTACTAGCTCCGTGCAATGGAGAATCCAAGGCGGTTTACAATATTGTCCAAGCCTTCTTCAAAATAGTCTTAGTAGAAGCTTGGCTGACCAAAAGCCTATACAATGAGTTATGAGGGACTATTTATAGCGAAGGGTGGGGTGACCCTTGAAATTCCCATTTGTGACAGTTCAACTAACCTCATGACTCTTCACCTACTCTATGATTGTTACATCCAACTATTGACACTTGACTTACATTTGACATGAATCAACATTACAATGCACATGTACTCATGTCAGACAACATGGCTTGAGAAAGCCTTACAAGACATCACTGACACTTGGTCCACTATGGTGAGACCAACTATTTGACATGCTTGTGATGGTGAAGTTGGTGAGCTGATGCCAAGCTTGGTCATCCGTGATGGGGTGCATGGACCTCATGGTGACATCTTTCTGAGCTGAACTCTTGCTTTTGTTGGAACTGGTGCATTCATTCGGCCCCTTCATCCAACTCGTCTTCTAACATGCACATGGTATTCTTGGGTGCAGCTGAACCGGAAACAAACCGATGCATGGTGTTTGTGTTGATCTTCAAGTGTGTGTTGGTGGTCATGCACATCAACTTGTCGAAGTACCGTTTGGCTCCAGTTGGACTTGATTCTTGTCTTCGCTTTGGTGAGTGTGTTGAATGGGTTGGATTGCATGCATGTCCACGATGACATGCATGCTACTGAATCCCTTGCATGTGATCAACCACACTTCTCACCATGTCTACTCCGTGTTAGCTATTGGGATGGTTCTTTAACTTGTCTAGGCATAGTTTCATCTGTGAATGCATGTTGTGCCCACTGTTGTTCATGATCCTAGTGCAACTCATTCATCTGTCTGCACAGCTTCATGTTCTTCCTAAGTTGTTGCTTCAGCACATGCAACTCCTTCTTTGCTGCATATTCTTCCTTCACGCGATCTTGATGTCGCGTCGTCACTGCATATCCAGAGTCTCCAAAGTTCCTTTCATCATCAAAGGACCTACTTGAGCTTGCAACCTTGTTCTGCCTCCATGTTATCAACAACTCTCCTCTTGCATTCATCGCATTTGGTATGTTGTCATCAGCTGTTGTTCATCATGCTGCTCGATGTGATGTTGTCGCTTGATGTCCCTATTTACGAACAGTTTGATGTCTTCATGAGTAGGCAAGCTCGTACACACTTGATCACCTGCATCCCCAAGCATGCTTTGAAAGGTGTCCTCGTCTTTACTCTCCTAGAAACAATTGTACCTATACTGCTGAGAGGCATATGAACACCTACGATACCTAAAGACATGGCAACACTCATAGCAAGAAATTTGTAAGTTGAAAACCAAAATGAACATGAGAACTAACTTGCAACATATCTGGTTGAATGATCATGAAGGTTGCGCAATTTCGGCCAGGAAGTCGGGAGACCGACTGCCAAGACTGCTCGAGGCATAGTCTCGGCTACTAGAAGGCTGGCTGACTGCTAGAACTATGGAATACATAGTCCATTCTAGCTGTCGACTACTAGGATTGTGTAAAGTGCAATTCCAGCTGGGAAGAACTGTTATTCTAAGGACAGATCTGCGCAATTTCCTGGGCCAAGCAACCATTTTCCTCCAAAAATGTGTAAAATAGTCTTGGAGACCAATGCTGGGTAGGAATGCACAAATATGGAAAGGAAGGTGAGACTTCCTTTCCCAGATTGCGCAATGCAGCCTTGGTGAAGGCAGAGCCTGGGCCAAGCTTGGCCCGACTCGCCGATAAGCGACTGAAAGCCAGTAAGTCAATTAATGCATGGAGACACTAAGTGATATCAGAAGTGATTGATAGTACATGAAAAACATGAATGAAAGATTCAGCAAACAGATCAGCATGCATGTGGGTGAGGTAGTTCGTCTGTTGGGCGAACGTCCATGCAAAACAGTTTCATGCATGCAACAGCAGTGAGATAGCAACGAAAACTAAAACAGAGCTAGGACAAGCTAGTATCTATGTAAATGATGTAAAATGTCCAAAGAAATCAAACAAATAGTAATCCTACAAGTGAAAACACAAAAAGCAATAAAAATGCAGCACAAGGCATGGGAAGCGGGCTTACCCCAAAATTGCTAAGTTGAATGTGCCAACTACTCTTTGATGTGATGTGGGATGTCAGATTTGCAAGGTTGATGTGAGGAATGATATCTGCAGCATCCGGTTGATGAGTTTTGATAACATCGAGGTTGTGATGGGAATGCCATGAATCTAGGGGAAGCGAAACTTGGTGGGAGGTTTCAGAATTGATCCTTGCATGTAACCTCCAACTGTTAAACATAGATCCCTGAAACAAGGGATGCCTTTGCATGCTTGCTTGGGATAAGCAGCCCATGCATGCAAGAGATTAATGGATTGCTGGAGAAAAATGTGCATTTCTAGCTGGGAGTTGGGCTGGTTGCCCAGGATATTTGCACAATTTTTGGGCAAAGCAGCTGATTCCTACCCAAATTTGTGCAAATCCTAGGTTGAGCAACCTGCTGCTAGCAAAATTTGCGCAAATCCTGCTAGGAGGCTAGGTTAGCAAGATTGCGCAATCCTCAAGCCCAACAGGTTGTTAGAGAGGATTACACAATTCTTGGAGGGAAGTCTGTTTTCCCTCTAGGAATGCCCAATTTTCAAGGGGAAGCTACTCAGCCTAGAGCTGGACCAAGTCCAAGTGAGCAGCCTGTGAGGGGAATGGATCAACTATGATTGACAAGCTGCCTTTATAGAGCAAAACACCTAAAGCTTGAGTACTTGACGAAGAAAGATAAAGTGTTGTGTAAGGTTGGTAAGGAAGCTCCAAAATAGGCTAAGGAAAAATTTTGGAGAGTGGTTGTAGATACTACAACACTTGGTGACACACTGGTAGAACTCCAGCTCTCTGCATAGACCTTGTTCGTGAAAATAAAATATAACACCTCCAAAAGTATTGTTCAATTCTTAGCTCATCTTGGTTTCACACTAACTTGGTTGTAAGATATAGCATCTTCCAAGACCTTGGTTGATTGACACACATTCCAAGCCAAGGAAACACAATTGTCTCAATTAGGGTTGAGGGGTCTATAATTGCACAAGTAGTAGAGTCGTCAGAGTCTTAGTTTCATCTCTGGTGTTGCTCCACTGAAAATAGGCCTTGACATTACCCCAGTGGAGTCACATAGGAACACAAGCATGGATCTGCTTTCATCAAGCCTGGTCAATACCCTGGAGGAGTTGCTTGCATCATCTCCCTGCGTAGGAAGCCTCTCTCTTCTTTCGCCTTATTCATTTTTCATTTTTCATTTTTTTTTTTTTACTTTCCATTTTTTCATTTTCATTTTCACTGTGCATAGAACTTATTCATTTCAAAGGTGGAAGAGGGATCCCAACTTATTGAGATCAAAGGAAGTTTTTCCAATAGAGAAATAGTTTATTATATCTCTGATGTTCTTATTGAGGTTTTCCCCCTTGCCTTACTCTACTTGACTGAGCTGAAAAGGGTTAACCCAAAAACGATCGACTAGAGAAGGTTACACTAGTTAGCTTGCAAGCGTTGTGTTTACACCAAGGTTTTCTTCGAAGAGTACATATTTTCCTTCGATGTATCATGGACTAAGAGTAACAAGCTCATCATACAAAGTCAAGATGAAATATAACCAAGTAGTGATAGTTGTACAAGTCCTCTTGTACTTTACCCAGCTCGCTCCAAGAGTCATACATGGTTTCATGCAAGGATAACCTACAAATGAAACAAACAAACCAACAAACATCAAAGCAAAGAAAAATCAAAATCTAAAGTGAAAGCAAGGCAGGTAAGTAAACAAGAAAGCAAACAAACATGCAAACAAGGCATATAAGCAAACAAGCATGCAAGCAAACCAATGAAAGAAAACACTACTCCTACTCCTATACTAACGATGCATGGGCCTGATCACATGAAGTGATACTTCCAATGTAGCCATCGGCACATTGGTGGACCTATGTTGGTGAAGGCTTGGTCCACGAACAACCCAGTGGTGTGAACCAACAAGCAAGAAAGATATAACAATGAGGAAAACCACACTTGATGTTTCAAAGTGCCCACATGAAATAAGTGAGTGCAAGTGCATGACAGACAGTCCGTGGACTTCTCATGGTGTTGTGTGACACTACGTGCAACTTTGAAGCATAAGCACACTCTTGACTGTGACATGCAAGAAAACAAAAGAAACAAAGACAATTTGTGTCGCGAACGAGTGCTTGCAATGTAAGACTCCTCCAAAGCATGAGCAATGGGATCATGTAATTCGAGTGGAGGAAGTGTGATCTGTGTGTGATATGGATCTTCAATGCATACAAATGAGTGATGAGGAGCCTTTGGCAATTGAACGATTTCATGATCAGAAGTGAGACTAACCTCAAGAGAGGGAGGACCTAACATAACCATCATCTTGGGCTGAAGTGCCTCGACAGTCTTAGGTGTCTGAACTTCATCATCAAGTAGATCATCATACATCGGTGGCTTCAAAAGATCAACTGTGATAGATTCATGATCGTGATCAAAGTTGGAGGCAAATGGATCATGCCTACCATGATCAGAAAAACCAATTAATTCTTTGGCATCCTCATGATCAAATGAATCAAACAGAGGGTTAGATGAAAAGCGAACGAACTCATTCTTTGTGTTTCTAGAAAAGACATATGAAGGATCAAGTGGATCTTCAATGAATAACGTATCCTCTCCATTGTTGAATAATGGACTAACATCCGGTGAGTCCTATGAGTGATCAACAATGGGTGCATCCGTGGATGAAGACACACATGCAAAATCATGGACGAAAGGTTCACCAAAGAGGCTAGGAAAGAACAGAAGGGGCTCAGATGGAAGGGATTCATCCTTTGCTAAGTGTTGATGTTCAAGATCCCACTAATACTCTTCATGAATGATATTGCATGTTGGTTGTGCAACACCAACTCTGTCAGTGGGTTGTTCCTCATTCACAACAAGTTAAGAGTCTGGAATGGACGAACACAAGACAGCATCATCTGAAGGAACACCTGAGTGCGAAGATGGAGGTCAAATAAAGGAATACATATGGGAACTCGAAGGACTCACAACCAAATCTATGCGAAAATTGAGTGGAGCGATGTTGGGATAGTGTGAAGGATGAACATGTGTGTGAGCATGATCCTCAACATCCTTGGGCAGTGGTGGAGCTGCTGAATGAGAGGGAGGCAGAAATTCAGTTGAGATAGTGTCCATGCCCACATGAAATTGTGCAGTTCCATCAATGAAGAATGTTGAGCGAGGCTTGATATCAAGCTTCCTCTTGCGATGGGCAGATTTCTTAAGGAAATACTCGAACCGGTCCCAAAGATAAGCAAATTTCATCTGGCTCTTTGGAGATTGAAACTGTAACTCACGGAAGCACTGTCAAAAATCAATAACGGATTCATGTGGAGCTCTCTGTTGCTATAACAGTTTTTGGTCAAGATAGTCTGGATCAAAATGATAGAACATGTCTTTAATGATATCACAGAAGTTCTCAAATGAGTGCACAGTGTCAGCTGGTAGGCTAAGCACCCAACGAAATGGAGATTCGTGAAGTGTGTATGCAAGCAACAAACCAGCATGTTCGTCAGAAAACTCATCTTCCTCATAAATCATGAAAACAAAATTATATAAGTGCTCAAGCCAGGATAATTCACCTTCACCATAATATGTGTGAGTGGAAAAGAGATCGAAAAGCTTCCCTGAGATGAAGACATCTTCACGATTCGAAAAACACCTCAGGGGAAGAAGAGTGCAAGACTCCATGAAAGATATGCAAAGGTTCAAAACTGGATGAGAGTACACAACTTGTCGTCAGGCCCTCCTTCTAGCACCAGAAATGCTGACAGTGCTGGACCCACCAACATGTCAAGGGGATCTCCCTGGTAAGAAGTCCCAATTAGACCTTAGACCATTTAGTGTAGGAGTCCCAATAGTGGGTTGTAAGGTAATGCCTTGACTGTAGTTTCATATAGAGGTAAGTAGAATAACCCTGTCAGTAGCAAGGGTGTGGCTAATGCAGTGAGTCAAGGAAGGTGTATGAGAGGTTCCAACACTTCAAAGGGTGAAGGAGGTGAAGGTGACTTCTAGGTTGAGAGGGATCAATCCCAACTCGGCTAGGAATACACAACACAAAGGGCATGCATAGCTTTTGGCAAAGAAGTCCATTTGGATGTGGCAGTCACATCATACAAGGTAAGATAACACCTACAACACTCACGAATCAGTTTGATACGTGTGTGACGATTGTTATAGAGAGGTTCAAGTGAAAGGTTTGTATGATGTTCGACAGAGCAGTCGACATGGACAGTGATAGCATTAACAACATATGCAACACATTAACAACAAGATTCATATAATTTCATGTGAATCAGTTCATACACAAGTATGTGAGTTAAATAACACATATCATTAAAGCAACTGGAGCAGTCCAACTACAATAACAAAATATGCATGAAAATGTGTTGGCTTTTATTATATAAAGAAGTGTAAGTCATAATAATACAATACATCCATGTAAGCATGCTAGCCCCAACAATGGAGCATTACAGCCACATCCGCCTGCTCCTCCAAAGAGATGTAGTAGCTTCGTGCAGTGGAGAAGCCAAGGCGCGTTACAATACTATCAATGCCTTCTTCAAAATAGTCTTAGTAGAAGCTTGGCTAACCAAAATCCTATATAATGAGTTATGGGGGACTATTTATAGCAAAGGGTGGGGTGACCCTTGACATTCCCCTTTGTGACAATTCAACTACCCTCCTCTTCACCTACTCTATGACTGTTACATCCAACAATTGACACTTGACTTACACTTGACATGACTCAACATTACAATGCACATGTACTCATGTGAGACAACATGGCTTGAGAAAGCCTTGCAAGACATCACTAACACTCGATCCATTGTGGTGAGACCAACTCTTTGACATGCTTGTGATGGTGAAGCTGGTGAGCTAATGCTAAGCTTGGTCATCCGTGATGGTGTGCATGCACCTCATGGTGACATCTTGCTGAAGCGAACTCTTACTTTCATTGCAACCAGTGCATTGGTTCGACCCCTTCATCCAACTTGTCTGCTAACATGTGCATGGTATTCTTGGGTGTAGCTGAATTGGTAGCACATCAATGCATAGTGTCCATGCTGATCTTCAATTTTGTGTGGGTGGTCATGCGCATCAACTTACCGAAGTACTTGTTCAGCTCCAGTTGGACTTGCTTCTTGTCTTCACCATAGTGAGTGTGTTGAATGGGTCGGATTGCATGCGTGTGCATAATGACATGCATGCGAATGAATCCCTTGCATGCAATCAATCACACTTCTCATCATGTCTGCTCCGTGTTAGCTACTGGGATGGATCTTTAACTTATTCAGGTGCATTTTCATCCATGAGCACACGTTGCGCCCACTGTTGTTCCTGATCTTGCTGCAACTCATTCATCTATCTGAGCAGCTTCATATTCTTCCTGAGTTGTTGCTTCAGCAAATAAAACTCCTTCTTTGTTACATCTTCCTTCACACAATCTTCATGTCGTGTCGTCACTCCATAGCTGGAGTCTCCAAAGTTGCTTTCATCATCAATGGACTTGCTGAGCTTGCAACCCTATTCCGCCTCTGTGTTGTCAACAACCCTCCTCTTGCATTCATTGAATTTGGTATGTTGTCTTTAGTTGTTGTTCATGATTCTACTTGCGGTGATTTTGTCGCTTGATTTCCTTATCTATGAACATCTTGATGTCTTCGTGAGTAGGCAAGCTCATAGACACTTGATCGACTGCATCCCCAAGCATGCTCTGAATGGTGTCATCATCTCTGCTCTCTTAGAAACCACTGTACCTATACTGCTAAGAGGTAGATGAACACCTGTGATACCTGGAGACATGGCAACACTCATAGCAAGCAGTTTGTCAGTCGAAAACCAAAATGAACATGAGAACTGACTTGCAACATACCGGGGTGAATGATCATGAAGGTTGCATAATTTTGGTTGAGAAGTCAGGAGACCGACTGCCAAGACTTCTCAATGCACAGTCTGGGCTGCTAGGAGAGTGGCTGACTACTGGAACTGTGGAATGTATAGTCCTATCTAGCTTTCGACTACTGGGATTGTGTAATGTGCAATTCCAATTGGGAAGGATTGTTGGCCTAGGGACAGATCTGTGCAATTTCTTGGGCCAAGTAGCCACTATCCTCCAGAAATGTGTAAAACAGTCTTGGAGGCCAGTGTCGAGTAGGAATGTGTAAATCTGGAGAGGAAGGTGAGCCTTCCTCTCCTATATTACACAATGCAGCCTTGGTGAAGGCAAAGCCCGGTCCAAGGTTGGCCCGACTCAACGACGGGCGACTGAAAGTAAGTAAGTCAGTGAATTCATGGTGACACTAAGTGATAGCAGAAGTGACTGACAGTGCATGCAAAACATGAACGAAAGTTTCAACAAACAGATCAACATGCATGTTGGTGAGGCAGTTTTCCGGTTGGGTGAACATCCGTGCAAAATAGTTTCATGCATGCGACAATAATGAGATAGCAACGAAAACTGAAACAAAGCTAGGACAAGCTAGTATATATGTAAACGACAGCAAGAATTCAAAGAAATCAAGAAAATAGTACTCCTACAAGTGAAAACACAAAAAGTGACAAAAATGTAGCACAAGGCATGGGAAGCGGACTTACCCCAAAACAGCTGAGCTGAATGTGCCGACTACTCCTAGACGTAATGTGGGATGTCACAGCTGCAAGGTTGATGTGAGGAATGAGCTCTAAAATGTCTGGTTGATGAGTTTTGATAACATCGAGGTTGTGACATGCATACCACGAATCTAGGAGAAGCGAAACTTGGTGGGAGGTTTTGGAATTGCTCCTTGCATGTAACCTTCAACTGCTAAACATCGATTCCTGAACAAGGGATGCCTTTGCATGTTGCCTTGGGAGAAGAAACCCATGCATGCAAGTCTATTTTGCTCAGTCCCAGAGGGAACCGGTCAACTCAGCTGCACATGCAAGAGATTTCTCGACTGCTGGAGAAATATGTGCATTTCTGACTAGGAGATGGGTTGGTTGCCCAAGAGATATACGCAATTTCTAGGTAGAGCAGCTAACTACTACCCAGATTTGTGCAAATCCTGGGCTAAACAGCTTGTTTTTGGAAAAATTTGTACAAATCCTACTGGGAGGGTTGGCTGGCAGGATTTCACAATCCTCGAGCCAAGCAGGCCGTCAGAGAGGATTGTGCAATTCCTGGAGGGAAGGTTGGTTTCCCTCTAGGAATGTGAAATTTTTAAGGGGAAGTTGCTCAGCCTGCAGCTGGACCAAGTCTAAGTGAGCATCATGTGAGGGGAATGGATCAACTGCGATCGACAGGCTGCCTTTTGTACAAGGAAAACACTTGAAGCTTGAGTTCTTGATGAAGAAAGACAAAGTGTTGTGTAAGGTTGGTAGGGAGGCTCCAAAATAGGCTAAGGAAAAATTTTGGAGGGTGGTTGTAGCCGCTACAACATAGGTATAAGAATGGTTTAAAAGGTTATAAGCTTTGGAACCCAAAAACAAGGAATTTTGTGTATAGTCGCAATGTGGTGTTTAGAGAGGTGAAATATGTTTTTAAACATGAAGTCCTACCAAAGGAACCTGAGAAGATAGACTTTGAGCTAAAGGAGGAGGAATCAGACTCTACTGTAGAAGGGGAATCAGAAGGATGAAGAGCCACAAAATTCAACTATGAGAAGATCAATTCGAGAAAGAAGGCAGCCAGAAAGGTATAGTCCAACTACTTTCTATTCAAATTTTTCTTTATCTATTACTGATGATGATCCCATAATTTTCAGGGAAGAAGTACATTCATAGGATGGAAAACTTTGGAAAGAGACCATGGTTGATGAAATGGCATCTTTGCACAAAAATGAGGCTTGGGATTTGGTGTTGTCGGCTGGAAGGAAAACCATTCGCAGAAAATGGGTGTTTAAGAAGAAGATGAATGCAGAAGGAAAGGTGGAGAAACACAAAGTTGGGTTGGTAGAAAAAGGTTATTCCTAGGTGACGGGAAATTATTTTGGTGATATTTTTTCTGATGTTGCGAAGGTAGATTTTATTAGATTTCTTTTATCTATTACTATTGGTTTTGATTTTGAGGTAGAACAGATGGATGTGAAGACAAGATTTCTTCACGGGGATCTAGAAGAACAGATCTACATGAAGCAACCTGAAGGCTTTGCGTAAAGGGTAAGAAAGAACTAGTATATAGGTTAAAAAAGTCTGTGTATGGGTTACAACAATCACCAAGGATGTGGTATCATAAATTCGATACATATATACGAGGACTTGGCTTCACCAGAAGCAAAGCAGATCATTGTGTGTATTTTAAATTAATTGGTGATCATGTTATTTATTTGGTCTTATATGTGGATGATATGATGATGAATAACAAAGAAATTATCCAGGGATTGAAGACCCAATTGTCCTCCAAATTCGGCATGAAAGATCTTGGTGCTGCAAACTATATTTTGAGCAGGGAAATCAAACAAGATCGGGAAAAAAGGAAGCTTTGGTTAACCCATAGGAAATATGTCAAGACAATATTGTATTGGTTTAATATGCAGGATTGTAAACTGGTGAAGGTTCATATTCCTATTGGTGTAAAGTAATTTGTTGAACAGTGTCCCAAGACAAAAGAAGAGGAAGAGAACATGTCTCGTGTTCCATACACAAGTTCGGTTGGTAGGCTGATTTATGAAATGGTCTGTACTGGACCAGACATTGCACATGCAATGGGAGTATTGAGCAGGTTTATGTAAAAACCAGGGAAGGGGCATTGGATAGTAGTGAAGCTGGTTTTCAGGTATTTGCATGGCACTAGTGATTATGGTATGTGCTACCAAGGAAGACCGGGATTGGATAAAGTTTTGGACATCCGTGGCTTTGTTGATGCAGACTAGGTTGGAGATCTGGATCAGAGAAGATATACAAGTGGGTATGTGTTTAACCTATTTGGAGGTGTAGTTAGTTGGATGAGAAAGAGGTGGTCTATCGTGGCACTTTCAACTACAGAGGCAGAATACATGGCAACTACTCATGCAAACAAGGAAGCAGTTTGGTTTCAGCGATTGTGTTCAAGTATGGGGTTAGTATAGCGAGATATAAGGATATACTGTGACAGCCAAAGTGCAATTTTCTTGGCAACGAACCATGCTTATCATTCAAAGGCAAAGCATATTGATGTTCAATATCACTTTGTAAGGGATGTGGTTGAGGACAAAAAGGTACTGCTGGAAAAGGTGGACACTTTGAAGAATACTGGAGATGCACTGACAAAGTCTGTGATCACTTAGAATTTCTCTTGGTGTAGAGAGACAATGGGCTCTACTGTGGCCCCCTGTAGAAAGAAAACAACAAGTGGGAGAATGTTGGGTGTGTTTTATATTATTTCCACGACTAGACACACGTGCGGGGGTGTCTCCGGGGGGTGAAAGTCCCTTCGGTTTGTTGCGTCAAGTGCAACAGCAGGGTCATAAGGGGGGCGGAAGCCCCCCCCCCTCTAGGGGCTCCAGGGCAGGGCCCGGAGGAAACTTGTTTTGGACCCTATATTAGGTGGGTGGACCTACCTATGGATTTTTGCATGGTTTTCGCACATGGTTTTGGGCATGATGGTTTTCTGCCCATGGTATTTTTTAGATCTGGTCAAGGGAACTATGGTTATGTTTTAATCTAGGGTTAATGGATTGCAATTTATGGAAGCTTTGGCATGTATATATGTATTATAACATTGAAAGGAATATAATGAAAAATTAATCTAGTAGTCCCAGTTCTGGGATCCAAGGGATAATATCTATGTATATATGTTTTATGTTTTATGTTCTTGACACTATTTATTTTCTGTTTTTAGACTTTTTATGCAGGTAATTTATGTATGGGGTTAAAATCTACACCTTCTCAGGTTCTCCCTTGGGCTTATTTTTAGATTTTTTCCTAGCACCATTAGAAGGATTATCTGAATTCGATTGTTCTTCTTATTGATGTGGTGAAGTGAGATATGGTTGCACTAGATTCACCCATGCATTATTTTTATTTGGTGAGATATTCTATTGCAGTGTTGGGAAAGGAGAATATTGCTTCTCTTGTCCCTAGTTTACATATTTGTTCGGGGGAGCATACGTAATATATGTACTCCAAGAGGAGTATTTATTTCCCTGAGTAGGATCAAACGAGCCTCCTTGCAGGGGCTGGTGTTGATTAACCCTATTACCTATATTCTGCATAGGTGCAGGTTGACCATTATAATACCCTATATTTTGCAACAGTGGTGTAGCATCATATGATGGGCCATTAACTCGAAACATAGGGTATTAACAATTATTGTTGTGATTTCCTTGGGATAGGGCCCCAATTAGTTCGTCAGTATTATTGGATGCGCCTATGATTTCTCGATAAGACTACAAGTGTGGGGTGTCCGGAAGTACATGATAAATATACCTAGGCTGGTTATAGATCAGCTCCAATTGTTGGGATTTACTAATGGCTTCTTCCTAGGTTTGTAGGAATGTATTATCCACTTCTTTAGAGATTTCGAAGGTGAGGGATCTCAAGAAAATGTCTAGGAGGATTTTATCTTCAAATTCAGTTTTGCACAGGCTGCGGTGTTTCTGCCATTCATGGATATGGTCTGAGATGTGTGTATCTTGTGTTTTTTTGAAGTTGGGTATGAGTTCCAAACCCAAATCATGGTAGACTGGGAGTTGGAAGAAAATAATGAAAGCAGTATCTAATGAGATAAATGTTCTGTGAGACGCAAAGGGCTGGTTTATATACCACTTCACAGCGGGCCCTATTAGGGTGCATTGAAATATTTGTAATCTAATAGTATTTTCTATGATACTATTAGAAGAACACCACATGTGAAACTTCATGATGTGGTTCCCTAGGTCTTTGCTCTGCTTTCCCTTGAACTTTGGAATATCCTAAGGGACATCTATGGGCATAGCTAGCCAATTTCGGCCATTTTAGATCAGTTCATTGGTCAGATTTCTTAAATCTGGGAGATTTAACGAAGTTAAGAATGGGATCTATACATTACCTACCATCGTAAAATGATTCTGGATAGTTATATGCAATGGAGTCCTCTATGGGGATTTCATGGGAGGATTACACTGATGGGTATCTCAGGGACTCTCTAGAGGGAGAGGTGTGTGTGCTTCGAAAGGGGTTAGCATGCAAGTATCCTTCAGGAGTGGTGAAGGGTGTAATTTTCTGAGGAGGAGTTCCAAGAAAACTTGCGCCAATAAATGAAGATCTAATAATGGTGGTTGAGTGATGTCCTTTCCACCTGAATGGTGGAAGTCCTAGCACACCTCCTAACAATGGGGAGAGGTTTAAAAAATTCTTAGATCGACGGGGAGTCGTGGGGTCCCCTATGTTGTCGATTTAGAATGTGTGCTACTTTTTGTTTGGTGAGAGAAGGAGATCAATATTAATGCAATTGGATCACATACATAAAGCAAAGTGAAAATATAAATGGTTTATTTTCCTTTAATTTAAACTATGTGACCAAGCAAACAAGAAAAAGGGTTTTCATTTTTTGTGTATGATAAAGAGTCCTATGAAGACTAATCGTCATGTATGCTCTCAATGTAACTAGGCCTTATGGAGATAACCTCTTATGGGACCTGGGGCAATGTCCTGAAAGAACTTGTGATGCCTTCTAGCAGTTTAGGAATCAACCAAGGTAATCATATTGAGGATCAAGTACTTTTTACACCATCACCTATAGGGAAAGGATACCCTAGATTTGGTCAATAAGTACCTTTGTCCCACATGAGCATTCGATTCTTTAGCTTCTTGGTAATCAATTACCAGTACCGAGCACTAGATGGGTCAGGTAGCCCCAAATAGTACTGCATGTACTAGACCTAAGCTGAACCCCCTCTAAATTGGGTCTCTACCATGTTCAGGTTTTCTTTTCCATGGGATGATTGAAGGATTTTTAATCTCCCTAGAAAGTCAACAATTATGTTTTAATAATGAAATATGACCATGGCGGCTTATGGGACACCTATCCCTATTGGTCTTAACCTTATCTATAAATTTTTTGGTGGCCCCTGTGGAGAAATTTAATTTGTTTGAGTTATGGTTGTTTTTAAAGAGGTTTAATTCACTTATGGAGTGACTTTGTAAGCCAAAATAGACTAAGTAACCAAAGATCCAATAGATGGATGATATTTGAGTACAAAGTGTATGAAGGCTTAGTGTGTGATGCAAGTGAGCATACAAAGTGTCATAAGATTTGGATATACGATGATCCTTTTCAGTATCCTTCTAATTACACTAAGTGTTATTTCTTCCTTGCATGGAAAAAAAAAATTTGTTTGCGGATTATGGGCCACTTACTTTTTTCCTATTAAACTATGTGGAGTTTAATAAGGGAGATGGAAATTCAATTGTTTTTTAGAAAGTTTTCATATGCAATCCCAGGTTCATCTATGAGATGCAAGGGAAGCAGGGATTACTTACTTTCTCTAGTAACATTTGCTCCTAGTCCCAAAAAAATGCTTATGTTAGTAGTAAGATTCGTGGATAATGGGCCACTTACCTACTTCACTAATTAAGCTAATGTGATTTCCATAAAATTAAGAAAATTAGTTTGAAAACATATGTGGATTTTGGCCACTTACTTTCCTCCCTAATGAAGCTATGTGGGTATTTGTTTCAAACAACAAAATATATATATATAATTCCTTGATGAATTAGGGTTCATTCAAGAAACTAGCAGTACTTAATAGAAAACATAGAATGCGGAGGTGAAGACACTTCACTAAAGGTTTCCAATCACTTGAGAAAACTGAAAAATACAAGGCGTTTCTTTTCTTTCTAACTGTCACGCATGTTTCGTAGAAACAGACATATGCTTCGCGATTTTTGCAGAAACAGACATCCGCTCTGTGTATGTCAAAGAAAAAAGCAAGCAGGCGAGAAAGATTTGAAAATTTTTCACTTCCATGGGCTCATAATAGATCCTGGGGGTTTGTAAAAAATCCAGGGAGGTGAGGAGCACATGGAAGGATGTTTGTGTAGAGAGGAGGTCCTGCAAACAATCTCTAGATTAATGAAAAGAGATCAATATGGTCGCCATTCCTGTTGTAGTGCTTTTCAAGCACAAGTGTACCAAAAAACACCCCCTTAGAAGTGGATTGTTAACTACAAAGGATCACAGTCAAAATTGGTGTTGTTAGTGGACAAACTTAAATGAACACAACATTGTAAATAGTGGAAACAATGCATACATAAATATAAACTTAAACAAAGAGGTGCATGAACAAATAAATGCTCAAATGGAGCAAACACATCAATAATATATGGGAAAATCTCCCTTTATTGATTGATGTTGGTAGAGGTTGAATACAATTATAATTTCAGACACTTGAAGAGAATTCTTTGAGCTACAGAGCTCAAAAAGCCTAAGCAAGGGGGTTTCTTTTCCTCAAACTCTTTCCAAGTATCTCCTCTCTCTCAAAGAAGTGTTAAAACTCTCCAAAGGGTGGATTCCTCTTCACTCACTAAGATGTTGGGTTTCTTAGAAGAAATTTCGCCAACATGCTAGTGCTCTTCACTTCCTTGGTTTCTACAATGTAATGGTGGTTTGCTCAAAGATCAGTTAGGCCAGCATAACAATGTCTCTTATTTTGGCTCTCCCATGGCCTATTTATACAGAGTTTTTTTTTTTTGAATCCCTCTTCCCTCTCTTGGTACATGTGTGATAAAGACACATGAGTAGGACAAGAGGATTCCATTGAGGGTTGCACTTCTCCAAGGTGACTCGAATTCGGTTGTACTAGGCTGATCTCATATCAAAAAATTGGCTCCAAGTGTGTAGAGTGGTCCCGGACTACTAAATCATATTTTCTACAACCGCGTGGATTTTTGAGGATATGTCATGCGTGCACGCGTTTATCGAAGAAATATACATTTTTCCTTAATTGATTTCCTTTATAAACTTTGGACCTTAGAGAACTTTTGATTTTTGAATCTTCATAATGTATTCGGCTAGAAAAATATCCACCCGTGCATTTTTCTAGACACTTTTAATTTATTACAGATTGTACTAGCATGTGTATGATTTTTCGGTGTTAATAGGCAGTCCGGAAATAGCTGGATCATGTACTCCACTTCTCTCTTAGGTGGTAACCCTTTAGGCTCTAGGAACACATCCTTGTATGCTTATAACAACTCCTCCAATTGTTATTTTTGTTTATTAGTACACCCCTCCATGGATTATGTACCCCTTATTGACTCCTCTACACATTGACTTTCACTTAAAAACAATAAAACATCCATCTTTCTGAAATTGATAAATTTTTTGTCTTGGTTGGAATCTTTCCAGTAAAATTTCAAATTGCCTTTGTGCGTGTTGATGATGAATGATTTTCCACACTTGGTGAGCTAGAGCTGGTTGGTTCTCCTCATGGACATTACATCTTGCATGTACATGTATGGATTCCCAAACATGACTCCACATACATCGATGGGAACCACATCTAGATCTACTTTATCAATCAAATCAGCACTGATATCAAATCTAATTTTGCACTGTTTTTTTATATTCATCTTTGCATCGTTATTTACCCATCCCATTGGATATGGATTTGGATGATCACAAAATTCAAACCCCAACTTCTTAACCAGCTCTGCTACAATGATATCCATCTATAATCTTGAGTCAAATAGAGCATTAACCTTTGTCTTCCTGACCTGTATTTTTCTATGGAAGATTTTGGTCACTTCTTTCTCTTCCTGTTGTTGAAGGCTACTCAGATTCACCTCATTCTGCACTAACATACAGATAATCTTCTCATCCACGTCTAAGATACTTTCAACTTGGTTTCTTTTGTTAGCACCTAAATCCGCCTCAGGCTAAAAGAAGGCAAGATTCAGGGTAACCACAAACCACGCTCAGTCTGGTAGCTAGCCCTACCAGAACAGGAGAGGGCTCTCTCTGGGTCACACTCAGTGAATAGATGAACGAAAAGGAATGAGATGATTTTCAAATGAACTATTTATCTTGGGCTAGTAAGTGGAAATGAAAATAATGAATGATTTTGTGAATGACTGTGTTTCTGGGATGTTATGGAACCACTCGACTTCAATGAACAGAGAATTTAACATGAAGGTACAGATTATTTCCTGAGGCAAGGCAGGCTGAAAGCATAGCAATTTAGTTTTGAAATATGGCGGAATGGAAATATTGATTAAGAAGGTGAAAAGGGCATGGGCGACATGAATCCTTTTCAACAGAAGAATGAACACTGTATATGAAATTTTCCCACAGGTAGAGCAATAGAATTGAATTC
>APFE030502023.1:0-10711 GCA_000404065.3 Pinus taeda
GAATCATTTCAAAGAAGTGACTCAAGCTTCCACTAGCAGTTCTCCTAAAATCCCAAAAGGAAGTAGGAGAACGAAAAGAGATGTTGCTACCCAGGACCCTCCTATTGTGCAAACTCAGGAAACTACCCAAGAAGAAAAGAAACAGAAAAAGGATAAAGGGAAGACAATTGCTCATGAATCATCTCCATCACCTGAACCTTCAATAGAAGAAGACTCCCAAACCTTGGCTGATAGATTAGCACAACTTCAAGCCACTGCCCTCTCAAAGAGGAAACAGAAAGAAGAACAGAGTGCCCAGCAAAACAACACTAGTGTACAAGTGAGAAGAAGCAGTAGACTGAAAGGAAAAATGAGCATGATTAAAGAAAAACAGTCACATTTCATTGATTTGGGAGAAGCTACACCTAAAAAGGCTCCAGCTCAGCTTGACCTTGAGTCCACTCCTCCACGCAAAGAGAGTCCCTTTCAGACAGAACCTCAAACAGAATTTGATCTTGAACATAGCCCAAGAAGATCACCTGAAGTTGACCCTGACCAGCAGGAGGTATATGATTATTTGGAGACCTTGGAGCAATCAGTTGCAGGTCCAAGCACTATATTTCCTCTTGATGAGCAGGTCAATTCTTTAAAACAAGAGGTGTTTGAACTAGAAGTCCTGAACCGGCATATTAAACAAGAAAACGAAGCATTGAAAGAACAAAGCAAGGTGGACAAAATGGTCCATGACAATACCATGCTTCACCTAGGACTCTGGCAGAAGAAAAATAGAAAATTGAAAGGGAAATGTAGGAAACTCAGCAGGGCATTAATCAATTTGAGGTTCAGGTGTTTAGTCAAGAAACCAAGGACAATATTGGCAACAAGGAGAAAGAGAAGAAGGTTAGATGTTTTGGCAGAAGCATCTGAGCACATGGATTAAAAACAATGACAAAGTTTTGGTTGCATGAGGACATGAAACACCTTCACAGTGGGGGTATGTTGAGCCTCAAACCTACACTTCTTTACACATCCTCCCAACCTCTTTTTCCTATTCATTTCCTTATTTTGCCACTCATTCCCTCCATCAAATTGCTCAAATCATTGTATTTTATGACTTTTTACATGGTTTTCTAATTATGCTAATGACTATGTTTGGTTTAGAATTTTGGTTCAAGGTGCTGCTTTCCGCAGCTTATACAGGGTTTTCCGCAGCTAATCCCGGTTTCTACAGCTAACCCCGGATTCTGTAACTGTTTTATTAAATGCTATGTTCCAGGTGTCCTCCGGGAAGAAGAGCCACATGGGCAAGTTCGTGGAACCAAGGACATGGTGTGTGTCCCTCCAGATCATGCAAACCAGTCATCCAAGCCCGTGGTCAACGAGGAGGTAACTTTGGTAAACGGAGGTCATTGGCGGTGGCATGGCTCTGCTTGTTCTGTTTTAGAGCACGTGAAGAACATGTGACATCGTCCTCAGTTATGAAGGTAGTGGGAAACATAATCCAACAGCGGATTGAATGCCCACAATGACTGTTGCCTAAATCCGAGGACGTAGCAAGACTACCTGTTTTTATTCAGCTATTCAAATTACTTAGATTTCGTTAAGTTAGTTCGCCTTCTTCAGTTATAAATAAAGCGTCTTTGAACGCTGGACAATTTAGTTGTTAGCTGCTATTATATACTTTTGAACTCCCACTGTATTTTCTATTTTCATGCATAATATATGAGAAGACTGTTATTCCATTTACGCGTGTGATTGATCTTTGAAATGGCTGGAGTAGGCAGAGGGCCCCTGTTTACTAAAGGCCTGTACAGTACTTTTAATTTCCTGCATTTCGTTTTCTTATTTCATGTATATACTACCTTTGATTGTTGAGTTTTGATAGCTGTACATACATTTCAAATTTTGCTTATTTACATTTTTGTACTCTTTCATGACTGATCATTGTGTTATGCAGGTTTCTTAGGCGTGCCCAGGACAGTTTCTTTCTTTTCTTTTTCATAACTAGTGACACTTGTGATCATCTTGTCCATGTTGCTGACCTTCTTTGTTTTGCAGCCTTTATTTCCTCATTATCACTTAGTCAATTTGCATATTTGCTTTCTGTTTTTAGATATCAAGTTGTTTATCTATTGATGGTTACTTCTTCATAATTTAATATCTTTATTGAGGACCAAAATATCACTTAACACAGCTTGGTTTAGTTATTTAAGAACTCACAATTGCTTGACTTGTTTTTAATTGTTTATCACATGATATATTCAGTTAAGAGGCAAGAGGTTAAGAACAAGTTAAAGTATTTGTGACTAGTCTTTCTTTTAGATAGATTTACTTTAGTTTCACATTGCTTAGTTGTTATTTGACATAGATTTCATTTTCATTTCCTTGCAGTAGCAGAGGCATTGGGCCAATGTCATTAGTCTTTTATTTAATGTCTTTATTTTTCTTTAAGAGTTGACTTAATTTCAAGCTTTCTTGTAGAATACTTTTAAATTGTAAAAAGCACATCACAACTCACACACTTCACTCACTTTATTTCATTTCCATCACATCACATTAGGAAAGATATACTTGAAAACAAACCTAAAAAGTTAAAAACGACAAAAGCTTAAGAAATAGTTGCCTAAGTACATATAGTACACCTCACTTCATCAGCTTACGAGCCCCGGGTTGACATTTAAAAGTTGCAATTTAGACATCACTAAATTGACCAAACACCCTGTAAATTCCTACATGAAATGCCATTGAGTTCTCGGGTAATACTTGAACCATTTGAAAGATGGGCCTAAGAATTTTTAGGGCCCATTAATCCTCCATCCAATCAAAGAGTTTACATATTGGTTTGCACATATTATACGACTAAATGGGTGGAGGGTAGAGCACTCCTTGGAGCTAATGAAGAAGTTGTTTTATCTTTCCTATTGTAAGAAATCTTTGTTAGATTTGGAGTGCCTAGAAAGCTAGTTACAGATGGAGGACCTCCTTTCAATTCTCATGATTTTAAAACCACCCTTCAAAAATAACATATTCATCATAGAATGACTACACCATACCACCCCCAAGCCAATGGACAGTTGGAGAGTACAAACAAAGTTATAGAAGCCATTCTAACAAAAACAGTGAAGGAAAATAGGAAGGATTGTTCTCAAAGGATCCCTGAAGCACTATGGGCTTACAGATTTACTTGGAGAATTACTACAAGATTTTCTCCCTATGAATTGGTTTATGGTAAAAGTGTTGTTTTTCCCGTGGAATTTGAAACTAAAACCTTAAGAACTGCTTTAACTGTTAACCTTGATTTGACTGATGCATATACAACCAGGTTGCAGTAGCTTTAGGAATTGGATGAAAAGAGGTTAGATTTCATTCACCAAACAACTATGATCCAACAACAAAGAACAAAATGGCATGATAAAATCATCAAGCATAAGTAGTTCCAAAAAGGTAATTGGGCTTTATTGTATGATTCTCGGTTTGAAAAAATTCAAGGGAAACTAAGAACAAGATGGATGGGACCTTACGAAATAGATATTGTTTTTCCCAATGGAACAGTAAGGCCCCTAACAATTGATGACTCTAGAACACCATTATTAGTGAATGGTAATCGGCTCCATCTGTACCAGCGACCTATTTCCAAAGAGAAATTTAAGGCCACTTACATGGTAGATTCACATTATCTCCTTTTTGGGGAGACTTCTCCCCCTCATTGTATTTAATTTTTCTGCATTGTATTTTAAGTATTAGATTAGATTCCTTAACTAATAATCCTTGTCAAGAGCTAGCATGTTACAATTGATTATTCGCAGATTCTAGATTTAGGAAAGGATTATTGGAAAGGACAATCCTACTACAAGCAGATCCAAGATTCATCTTGTGAAGCATTTTTCATCTCATCTCAATCCATCCATAGTTCATTTCCCCATCTTCTAGTAACATTTCCATCATTAATTACCCTCATTTCTTTTCCCCATTTTTCCCATCATGCTTCAACAACATTTTTCCCTATTTTTCCCATTGCTGGACATCACTCTTTAGCAACATTTTCCCTATTTTTCCCATTTATGGAATAGTACTATTCAGCAACATTTTCTCTATTTTTTCCCATTTCTAGAATAGTACTCTTCAACAACATTTTCCCTATCTTTCTCATTGTTGAAACACTACCCTTTACCCATTTTCCCATTGCTGAAACACCATTTCTTTTCAAAGACATCACCATACAGCACTTTCCATCATGAAAATCACTTTCTTCCATTATTTTTATGCTAATTTTGTCCTTTCACTGCCTTCTCCTATGATTATATAGACCTCTAATATAATCTCCCTCATGTTTCAAAAGCTTCTTCCATGACTATTGTTGATTTATTATGAACGAGCACTATATTTTTCGAAATATGAATTAAAGGTAAACATGAGGTAAGTAAATATTATGTGTAGGTACAATTAAACTATGATTAAATGAGAATATTACATTCATCATTACCACAATCTGCATACATTTAAAGCCATTATTTCAGCCGTAGTTGGGGGGAATACCGAAACTATACGCCATCATTTCACACCAAGCCAATTGTCGTCATTTTTCTTACCCATTATTTCATCTTATTACCTTGCCTCTTTGTTGTTACTCCATGTTCTCATTCGCAAAATTGACTCTGTTCGAAGTGCAGTAACTTGGTTTTTGACTGTGCATTTTACCAAAGCTGGTTAACTATGGGAGGACCTGCTATTCGACACGAGCTCGACTCGATAGCTTTGCTTGAATTATATCCAGAGGCATATCAAATTTTTCAGCAGGCAAGCTAGATAGGATATTTTCAGAGGCTTTAGGAATTTGATCTGCAATAGGTCCTTGAATTTGCATGAAATCTACAAGAAGATCATTCTACTATCTAGGGAGTTCAAATTCTAGTCTCAAAGGGTGACATAGCACAGGTTTCAAGTCTGGGAGTCACTGGCACTCGATGGTTTAATCGCAAGCATATTATTCTGAATGCACAACATGATTTTCTTCTACCAGGAGAATAAGTTGAGCCCAAAGGCTGGGGTGTCCAACTTCACTCATTATCGCCTCCATGGCCAAAGGTTGCTGAATTCGTCAAACATTACCTTACTTGTGAAGGTCACTACCAAGTATTTTATCAGCATGATTTTGTCTTATTAAATCATTTGAGACATGGTCTACTATTAAATATTCCTTATTATTTACTTGGGTGTCTTATAAATATGTCACATTACTACAGACAGGTAAAATTCCCACTCCTTTCCCTCACCCATCACCATCTTGTTCAGCTACTGATTCAGAGGGGTTTTGCTCAGCAAAACCCTCCTCTAAACAATCCACCCCTAGACCCTGAGCAAGCTACTGAAATCCTCAAGAAGTTGTTGAAATCCCTCAACAAGTTGCTGAAAATTCTCAAGAAATCCTTGAAAATTCCCATGAGCAGCAACCAGAGAACATCCCTAACCCTCTAGAAATTCCACCAGCAGAGTCAAGTGGTCTAATTGACCCTCCCACCATATCAACTCCATCCCATAATTTAGCATAATCATCTAATCCTAGTGTTCATATCCCTAGTGATGATTCTGAAGATAACCTTCCCCTCTCTAATCTAAAAAGAAAAAGGAAAACGAAGACTATTTTCCTATCAAAAAAAAAACGAGGGCCTCAACCAAAGCAACTACCATTTCTGATAGCCCTCCCCCTTAGAAAAACCCACTCATAAAAGGAAAATTACTACTCTCCCTAGTTTTATAGCCCGAAGATGAATGATGGCATCAGCTGAAGCGACAACTGTTTCCACTATCCTAAATTCTCAACCTATTCGTCTAAAAGCCCATGCCCCACCATAGTCCCAAGTCCTGGAATCTTTACCTGTCTCACCCTTGGGTACTGAAACATAAGAACCAAATGCCCAGGATTTTATGACGTCATTTCCTTCAGAACAAATAGCTGTCACACAAGAACCAGCTACTCATTCAATAGCTACCACACAAGAACTAGCTATAGCTGTCACGCAAGAACCAGCTACAGTTGTAACACGAACCAGTTGTTGATATACAAAACCTAGATGCCCAGGATTTCATGGCATCATTTCTTTCAAAACAAATAGTTGTCACACAAGAACTAGCTACAACTGTAACACAAGAACCAACTACTGATATACAAAATCTAGATGCCCAGGATGCTACACATCATGTAGCTATTACATAAGAACTAGCTACTAAGTCTGTGACTGTTACACAAAGCCCAGTCACCCTGGTTCTCCTTTTACAGGAAAACGAGTTTCTAAAATCAGAACTCGAAGCTTATAAGCAGGAATTAGTAATGGCAAGGGAAGCCTATGACAAAGAGCTTAATTTGTACACTTTAGCCCATACAACATCCATGGCCAAGAAAAATAAAGAGAAAGATCAGTATAAGGAATATATGTGCAGCCAATGCAGTAACATTTATCATCAAGCAGGGTATAAAATAGTTGAAATTGCACTGCCTGGAGCCTCCCCTACATCCACATCTTCTGCAATGAAAGAAGAACGCCCTACTGTCACACAATAACCAATAGGGCCTTCAAAAGTTTCTAGAAAAGAAGCTAAACCACAAGTACCTCAGCCTACTGTAATTGTTAAAACTGAAGATCCTAATTTTATTTCTACTGAGACTATACCTCAGCCTACCACTTGTAGTACTGAAAAACAAACTGAATCTCGAGATAAGCACCAAATAATGGACAAGTGGAAGAAAGAATATGTTATTTCGCAAGATAATATCTTGCAAGAGCATAAATTACTCTGGCAAAATCATATATATTCTAACTAGGAAGCCTTGGAGTAAGTACTCCAACATTCTTGTGCCCACAAGAAAGAGAATAAAGATCTAAAAAGTAAACTTCTCCTTATGTTTGATTTGGTTTAGAAAATATTAGCTGCTAGGAAACCATCTTCCAATTATTCTCTTTATCTTGCAAAAGCTTAACATTCTTTCAAATAAAGGCGATTAAAGATGGGAGACCTCATGGAGTATTTAGTCCCGAACAGCTTGTGAAAACTTTCATAGAAGCATCCACCAGTTATCAACATTTACTCTATGAGTTGTATCTCCACAATGAAGCTATCCATGAAAATAGGAAGCTCAATCTTGACCCTTTGGTTGGTGATGTTCAAATCAGGGCATTTTCCTCCTTCCTTGCTAATCAAATCACATGGCAGACTTCCTTTCTTGTAGCAAGGCATAATGAAGACAACCATCTCCTGTGGATTCGACCAAAGCCACAAATCCTACCATTTTGTTGTAGAGTATCATCAATTTTTTAAAAAACTAGGGATGGTTGAACACACCAAGCGACTACAAGCAACAATGCTACAAGACTACCAACAATTTGTTAATACCAAGGAAGTCGCTGCCTTAAAAGAAAACAACTTATTCTGGCAACAGTCCTCTAAGGAAAGGCAGGAGTATAACCCTTTCAGTCCCCCTAATTTTGAAGAAGCAATCTCAATGGTACTCGATTATATCAGATGTGTTCAACAATGTGCTGAAAATTGGATAGGGTATCATTTTTGTTTTCCTCTTCTATGGATGACAGCACAAGAATATAAGGCTCATTACAGGTTGACTAAAAAGAAAGCAGCAACAGCATGGCAGAGGCTGCAAAATGTGCAAGGGTTCAAAGATCTAACTGACAGTACCTTCTATAGTTACTGCTTAAGTAATTTTCACTCTAAGGGCGAGTACCTGGACTTGGATTTAGAGTGAAGTTGTTTAAGGACATGCAACCCTTTTAGTTGGGGTGGATGTTAGGACCCTACATTGTACCTTTTTGCTCACATATTTTGCTATCATTCCACCCTTTTTCAATCCATATTTAAAGTCTATCTAATTACTTTAATCCATTTTCCAAAGGTATATAACATTTCTTCTCGTTACTATATGTTTAATTTGTTTTACACATAAATTTACATTACTTTCATAATTAACCATTGATCGGAAATATATAGTTGCTGAAACAGTCTGAAGATTGAAGATTTATCATTGTGGTCTATGTTGCTGAAACAATTAGAATAGTGTGAAAATCCCATTGCTGAAATAGTCTGTGATTTTCATTTCAGATTCGGCAGCAACAAGAAGAGATCATCGAAGGAGCTGTTACATTGGCTGCAACAACTACATTCCAAAGTCGGCATTATCACAACCATTGTAATAGCATTCTTCTAATGGAAGAACCAATTATCCTATTTTAGCATATCGGGTTAAGAATAGGATTTATAATGTAATAAAATGTACAAGAGATGTCTCCTCTTTAAATAAGAGGACACATTAGCATTAGGGGGGAGACTATAGGAAGGTCTAGCTGAAAGAAAAGGAACTTGAATCCTTTTGTAATATGATACATTGATAGAAGAATAAAATACTATTCTGAGCACTCCTTCTTAGTTCCTTCTTCTAGGGAATCTTGTGAGAAGGAAAGGGTCCACCTTCCTCACAAGATTCACCCATTAATTTCCGTAGTGTGTTAAGTGTTATTTTTCATTCATGCCTTGTTAAACTTTGTTTGCTAAAATTACTTATGCGTTATTGGAACTCTGTATTTATTGTTGAAACTATGTTTCTATTTTATTATTGCATTTTTTTCATAGATTCATTCATAGGTAATTAGTGATTATTTTAATTGGTAATCGGGTTTACAGAGTGAGTTTATGAAGCATGGTAATCAGAAATAGGTGCTGAAGATTCCTGCTTGGGGAATAGGGTCTTGTTCTATGTTATAGCACAATTAGTCTTTTCCTCTGCAGATTGATTTCTTTTCCTAGATTGTTATTTTAATGTAATCCAAGATTCTTTTGATAATTGTCTGCAATAGAGAGATTGCTCCTGCTGTAACTCAGAGTAGAACTTCAGTTTGTTTAAAGAAAGGTGTGATTAGTGTAATTTCTACTACAACTTTTCATTGCTTTTGGGATTGAGCATATACAGTGTGTGATTTCCTTTGAAAAAAATAGACTTCCCTGGGTTGACAATTCATGTAGCACGTGGTTGTTTAAATTAATAAGAAATTAAAGTGACCAACACTCATGCGAAGGTTGGAAGCATCGAAGGATAAGATCACGCTTGTCATCGATCATTGGCTCGATTGCATTATAGGAGGATTTGTTACTGAGTTCGCAGTTGACGCCTCAGTTAGCTACAACAAGGTAGAGCGATGCTTTCTCAAAGGACCATGAGGTAAGTACGTAAAGTATTTGAATACTTGGATTAAAATGTTGTAGTGAAAAAAGAGGGTCATGCAGTTACCTTGATGTTCAGAGCTACGAGAAGTGGAAAGGTTTACAGGAATGAAGGAAATAAGGGTCTAGAAAATAGCCCCTTGATTTCACCTCCACGAGGGCATGAGGAAGAGCTCACAAAGGTCTCTCTGCAAAGTTCTATTCATTTGATAAGACAAAGAATTCTGTGAATCCCACCTCCACCCACACCACCAATGGCTTCACCACCATCACCTCCATCTTCACCCATACAAACTCCACCACCACCACAATTTAGTATGGCAAACATAGTGAAGTTGCCTATGTTCAAAGGTTTGGGAAATGATGATCCAGACCAATTCTTGTTCATTGTAAGGGTTGTATGGGAAGTGCAAGGTGTTACAGATGACCATATAAAGAAAGAGACACTGGTTAACGCCATGTAGGATCATGCGCTGATCTTGTATATTAAGTACTCCAATGATAACCCAAATGTGAGAGTCACAGATATCCAAACAATGCTAAATAGAGAATTTAGCAGGCCTAAATCTAAAGCGCATTCCATTGTGGGATTTAAAGAGATCACGATGCTAACAGGAAAGACACCTTGGGAACTGGATCAGAGGCTAAAATGTATGATTCACGAAGCCAGTATGAATCTGACAGATGGACAACATCATGAGTGGTTTTTAGCTTCACTACTATTGTTAGCTTATTGGGGCCTCACCCAGGTTCAAAGTTAAGTTAGCCAAATAAATCCTGGTAATACTAGCCCTTTCGGCAACAATCCGTGGAGCGCAGACTAAGGTGTCACCTGAAGTAGTATGGGAGGGTGCTAGAACCAGGTTTCCACACCCTAGAGGTGTTTGATGGTTTCAAGTGGTCCGCGCTTCGACCCTGCACACATGTCACTTCGTACATTTTCCCGTACCTCGCAGCCTGATATACTGCCTTCGCGCAACCCTACTCGGGGGCCAAGCGTTGCGCTTCTACGTTATTACCTAAGTCCTTACTAGTATTCCAACGTTAGTTGATTATTTTAGCCTACTTCTGTGCTTCAAATTCTACTTAACAACATAAACCATTCATATAGTTGCATGCAGTAAATAAACAGTTTATTTGCAATTTATATCAACCATGCATTAACTCAAGAACAGATACATAGAATTATGATAAAAATTCTCTTTATTAATTCCTTCCTTGGTTACAGACTTGACTTTGCCCTACGCACTCAACTGCAAGGGTCCACGCACTCAACTGCAGACTACTAGGCCTCTGCACACTTAGTTGTAGAGCCTTCTCCTACTCTACGACCCAAAGACACACTACATCACTTATACTCTTCCTTCTCTCTCATATTCTCTATCTCTCTTTACACTTAGAGCATCACTGTTATGAAACCAGCTCAAGAAAAGATAGAAAATATAGATCAACGCCTTAGAATTCAGCCTCTTCGAGGGGGCAACCTCCTTTACATTACATAAATGAA
>APFE030502023.1:12610-35737 GCA_000404065.3 Pinus taeda
GAAATAACAATATGTGGGTAATAGGGGCACAACAATATAAATAAGGGGTATAACTACAATAGTAATGGGGTAATCACTAGTATTATAGGGACCCAACAATCACTCTATTTATACAATCCCATGGTTCGTGTACCATGGGTAGGTCTATCCAGCCGACATTACATTACAAAACTATGGTGGACAACCCTATGACTATCATACATTTTGTGCTTCGCGCTTGCAATTCGCAGATCTTTACAACAAGAATGGGTCAAAACTTGGGCTCTGAGCCCCAAAACATGCCTTGGGGGGATTCCATGCCCAACAGGTCCCCAACACAAAAATTGTGACTCACCTTTGAGTCACTCTGTCGGCGCGGTGATCTTTGCACGGAGTCCCTCCAACTGTTCTTGAACTATGTGAAGGTCAGCAATGCACTGAGCTACTGCTTGTTGGATCTGCTGCATGTGCTATTCCGAGACCTCTATGTTTGGGGTGCTTCTCTACATCAATGTGTTCTTCCCCTGTATGTGTGTGAGCTTGTCTTCAATGTCTGCCATGATGGTGAAGGCCTCGTCGATCCAAGGCTCGACATGTGCTTTTAGAACCGCTTCCTTATGTCGTGCTGCATCCACCTAGTCCTTCAGTGCCTTAGCTTGCTGCATCCTCCCAAGCCGCTAGGTGAGGGCCATTGTCTACATAGTTCCTCGAACACTGTCATATTTTTGTTGGAGTTCTCATGCCTCTGTCTCTAAGTGCTAGATGTTGGGGTCGAGTTGAACCTCAAGTGCTTCTTCCAACATGCTAGTACAGCCTCGTACTATACCTTCGATTTCCTCCAATCCCGTTGTGATAGCGATAGTGTGCTATTCTCTGACATCTGAGGGGGTGGATGGTTGCACCTTTAATGCAGCTCAGTGATCTAAAGATTCAGCTCCAGCTGAAACTTTGTCATTTCTTCCTTGGCTTCATAGACTCCTGTTGCTAACTTATGGATCTGCACCTCCACTGGTAGCTCTGTTAGGATGGCCAGCTCTGGGTTGCTTCGGCAAGCGTCGTCTACCACCTACACCAACTGTTGATTTTGCGACACCAATTCATCATGCTGTAAGTCGATTTGTTCCATATTTATCTTTTGCGCGCAAAGGACTTGGAGTGCACAGCACCACCGTTATCCCATCTTGCAATAGATATAGTGTTTCGCCCGGAAGGGTAACTAGATTAACACCGAGGCCTTTCAACATGCTAACCAAAAACCTATCTGCCTCATTTGATGTCACTAGAGCCCCTTCCAGCAACACAATTGTGTTCGCCATCTACGCATACAACATCTGCTCTATTGCCATGGATCCTATTGCAAGGTTGGTTGAAAGGGTACTAACTTGAGGGGGCACACCTGTAACTCCTGCAACTATGCTCTAAGGGCCCCCAACATAGTCTGGTTCTCCTGCATGAAATCCTAAAGAGCCTCATTTGTGACATCGCGCACCGTCTTGCTGTTGTCATGTAGATCACCCTCAGTTAGGGTGATCGGGTCAATGGATAATTTCGAGGCCTTTAGCTTCTTCCTCGATCCCACTCGATTTGTCGGGTGTTGGCGCTTCAACTGTGTGGATGTGATTCGTGGGTCCATGCCACCTTCTTTTGTTTACACTTCCCCTACCTCTTGCACTTGCGAAGGCATTGCTTGGCCTTCACCCGCCTTTGCAGCTGCTTCCTATGCTACTGCTATTGCTACTGCCTTTTCCTACTCAGCTGCCTTCTATGCCACTTCTTGCATTGCCCGTACCTTGGCTGCTACTGTTTCCTTCAACTTTTTCTCAGCCAACTATGTGATGCGCATCTTGGCAACGTCTTTCTTCTTCTATGCTACTGCCCTCTCAAGTTTTGCCAGATCTGGGGTGCACCATTCTGGAGGCCATGCCTCCAAGAGGTGAAAATTGCATCGTGAATGGCTACAAAGGGTAGCTTTATCCACTGCTTCGTTGGATCCTTTCAGGCCTTGATATATATGTTATGCATGTCTGCCTTAAATTCTGCAAAACTTTGTAGATTGTTGTACATCATGGGCGACAAGCGCGGCTTCTGGTTGATCCACATTTAGATGTTCATCTCCATGAGCACCCAGAAGATCTTGTTGTCATGTATCCTTGTAGCATCCTGTTGAAAATAATACTAAGAGGGGGAGTGAATCAGTATTATCTAGTTCTTTTAACAAATATTCCTTATTTACACTTTGAATTATTTTTTTGCATATCAGTACCATAAAATAATGAGCAAGAAAAACAGACAGTCACATCAAAGAACACCAGATATAAGGTGGAAACCCAATGTGGGTGAAAACCACCTGCTGCAATATGTCTCTATCCTCTTTCAAATTAGAAACTCCTTTTACAATGGTCTTGTACTGGTGCAGTCCTTTACCAGTACGCAGGCTGCAACCTGCAGAGAGCTACAACTCTCTCTCGTTTTCCAGTCTCTCCTGGAAGGGAGCTAAAACCCCCTACTTCTTTTCTTTCAAGGACCACTTTTCATAAATTTTCAAACTGGATCCATAAATATCAAATGATCATCAAGTACCAGTAAGTCACCCAGATAACCAGATCCACAATAACAGAAAACTAAACCCAGAACACCTTCTGTGGTGTCTCCTGCGGCGCCTCCTGCGGTGTCTCCTGCGGCACCTCCTGTGGCGTCTCCTGCGGCGCCTCCTGCGGCGTCTCCTGCGGCGCCTCCTCACTTCCGTAGCTGCAGCGCTCGAGAAATCACCCTTCACAGATTCGCTTTCCACTTCACTTTCATATAGATCGAGCTTTTGAAACAATAACCCAATATTTCAGATCTTAAGATATTCAACCCAAAAGCATACCCAAGCCAAATGATCTCCTTTGTTTTATATAGGCAAGCTCTTCCTCAAATCATGGACCAATACCACGGGCCAAAACCATAACAAACCAATACCATCAACTCAATACTAGGGATCAACACGTCTGTCGAGATGCCATAGTCCAAAAACCATAGGTTCAAATTCCAAGGACTAACTACCATGGACCAAAGGTAAGTTTTCCCACATGAAATAAACTTTTCTCTGCATAAAATTCCGTGAGCTTTTCTCCACTAATTCTCATCATATTGAGAGCCATGCCATGGGTGTTGCCATCAAGTACAACATCTGTAACATATAACCATACCAGAAACATAATGCCAACATCATGCTAATGCTAGAATTTATTGTAAACATGGCTGCAAATTATGAAGCTGACCAACAAACCCAATTCCTCGTATTGTGTTTTTTCTGTGTTATGGCCTTAACAGATATACAATGCATTTGTTTTTATAGTTTTGTTATGTAATTCAACCAATTTGGGGGACTTCGACCTGCAATAGTTGCTATGAATGTTTAGGCCTTGTACATATTTGTGTTGGGATTTTTACAAAATAGTGATCATAGTTGTGTTTGTAGGTGATGCTCTCTATAATCTCAGAAGAAACTTGCATGACCCAGGGAATGTGCTACAGAGCTAGATCCAACTTTGGTGAATGCTTGTGTAGTTACCAAGATCGAATTCAAATCCATGAAAAAATTCAGATGAAAAATTTTCAATTCGAAAAAAATTCAATAATATACATCTTAAACATACTTATTTCCTGTAACAACAATGCTTTCTATTCATTTTTTTCTTATTCATTTGGAAATTTAAATAATTCTAATAATTTTAATCCATATAAATAGTTTTAAAATTACAATTTACTAAGGAAAACCACACTTTTCCTCTAAATTTTTCCTTCTTTTCAAAACTCAAAACTTCAATATAAAATCCCTTCTTAATTTCTTTTTTAATTAATACATACTTTAAAAACTAAATATTAGAAACTTATTTACATAAAATGAGAATCACCCGATGCAATGAGTGTTATGTGGACTATTCAAAATCATGAGAAATTAGTCAGTTACGACTACCTCTCATGGAAATGGTCATAGATGAATGACTTGCTTAACGCAATTGAATCCCAAAATGGTATCTAATATAATGCACTGTGAAAACCACCAATACTTAATTTAAAAGAGTGAAGGGAACTCTTCTTGAATGGTTCATGAGGCACAATACTTGCTGAGGTTTTGTAAATGGGGTAGTAAGCTAATTGGGCTTGATTGTGGGGAAAACTCCACAGTTAAGCGAGCTTGAGCCACAAGCGATCTGGGATGGGTGACCTCCCGAAAAGTCCTAGTTACCGGGTGCAAGCCCTAGAAGTGATGATTGACGCTATGTGATTCATTTCACTAGTTTCAATCCCACTTCTTCACCCTTGTGAGCATCACCCGATGTAGTGAGTGCTAAGTGGACTATTCAAAATCATGATAAATTAATCAGCTACGACTACCTCTCATGAAAATGGTCATATTTGAATGACTTGCTTAACGCAGTTGAATCCCAAAATGATATCTAAAATATAAACACATTTAAATTATTTTTATAGAAATTGCTAACCTTCACAATCCATACTCAAATTCTTTCTTTTCTCATTTTCTTAGCCGTCTCAACCTTTCAATGCAACTAAAATTGAAAAATAGAAATTTTCCTTAGTGAAATTCTTTCTTTTCTCATTTTTTTTAGGCTTCCCAACTTAACTGAAATGGAAAAATAGAAATTTTCCCGTGACAATTAGTTTTCATTTCCTACTATGGATTTACAGTGGATAAGGTTGAAAGATATACGCGCTAAGCTTCCAAAATATTTTTATTTATTCAAGCATCAAAATCAAAATTAACCATATAAATAATATCGTCGCAGATATTTCAATGTTTGAAGATAGATGAGAAACAAACCTTAAAAGAGATGAAAAAGACAAACCTTAAAATAAACTCGTGAAAAACAAAAATTGTTAACCATATTTTCTGTCATCCACGCAATTATGTTACATGTGACAGGAACAACCTTTTTAATAGACTCTAAGTTGACGAAATCAAGAACTCTATTTTATTATATTTCTTTTGGATTAGCGAGTTAACTTTTTCTCTATTATTGCTCCTAGAAAGACAAAAAAGTTCACGAATTATATGTTGGCAGATATTATATTTCTTTTGATATAGATAGGTGGGAAATTGATCGAGTATAGAAGGAAAAGATACAAAGTCCCAGGAAAAGGAAAAATAGAATTTATTTGAGAATTGTGAATTACATTGTAAAGAAAATATGTGTCTCAGCGTATGAGCTAAAGTTATGTGTTCTCATAAAAAATTATCCCTTCCATAACCCTACAAACTTGTTGAATGAAGGAAAGATTTGAGGGATCAGTAGGAGGGTTAGTGCCTCACTGTCGAGCAGTAGCCCAACTGTTCGTCTCAATGCCTGAAAACTCATACAGAACAATTCTACTTTTGGGTCAAGCTGGTTCTGGAAAAAATAAATAAAATAAAATAATAAAAAAATTCAAATTTCTTGTAACTTCATATAAAAGTTTTGAGGGAAAATATAATCTTAAATCAACCATTAAAATGTATTTTAGAAAGTGTTTTTAATTTACGGATAGACAACCCAAAAAATACAACACTAGTTGTTTAGGTCATAGCCTTAGAATGATACATACCCATACCCTGAACTGAACCGTTTTGTAATTTTTCAAAAAACAAAGAAAAAAACAATTTTGATTCTATCAGAAAGCGTTAACTTTTTCCAACTTCAAAAAGGAAATTTCTTTTAACAACTGATTCACTAATCGATAGTTAAATTCAGTATAAAAAATTTCTATTGATATCGTCACAATAATAACAAAAAAAATTGGAAATGGTCGTGTAAAAAAAATGAATAATTGTATCGACTATCATTATTCTTACACAAGGAATTTTAGATATTAAAGAATATATAATATTGGAACATGATGGAAAAGCACAAATACATAACGATGTCGGATTGTCATAATGCATATCATAACTAAAAGGTAACACTGTGTAGGATTTTGTTGATTAGCAAGTTATTTTTTTTATTGTATAGGGAGGGACCTAGGAAATGCTAGACTATCTAGATATCGAACTTTACGCACCTCCAATATCTTTAACCAGAAATTGTCTTATGGTAAAGAGAAAATTGTGTGTTATGGTAAAGAGAAATTGAAAGACTATTTTTTCTTTTTTGAAGTTGCATAAATCAAAGGTCGATTTTTTTCAAATCTATGGAGGACCGACTAAGGATTGCATCCCAAAAGGTGATGGAAAACTGAGAGTTGTGTGCACCCTTTGCGGCAATGTTTTGTATGAGAAAACTAAAATGGTTAAATTCTTTTTAATATTTTTTTATAATTTAAAATAAACTTTTATTAATGGGCATCTATTCAATATTTCCTAAAACATTACATCAAAAAGTAAATTCGCTCATAACTTTGTTTTGAACATTCGGAAAAGGATTTAATAAAAATCAACATACTTGGTCCAAACGAGGAGGTTGATGAAGCTGACATAATTCCTCCAGATATGATGAGGTACAACCAACCTTGGCGCCAACCAACCAACCTCATGCAAAAATCCTACAAAAACTCTTCTCGCACCAACCAACCCTGCAAAAAAACCAGCAAAAAATTAAAAATTGCAAAAAAAACATATTAAAAATAAAAAAAAATCGGAAAAACAAAAAAAACAAACAAATCATTCACATATGTGTATGTATGTAATTGTTTCCTCTAGCGCATCGACAGTCCAGCCAAAATAGCAGCGCAATAACAATATTGCTCGGCACAATAACAAACTAACAGAGCAAAAAATTATGTGACGGCATTAGGGCCCTCATATATATAGACATTTTTTTGGCCAAAAAACTAGTTCGTCCAAATATATAGTTCGGATGAATTATTTGTTCGGTTGAAATCAATAGTTTGACCGAACCATTTTATTGTTGAATTTTGTCACCTCCGGCAAAAAAATTCATTTAATGGTCAGTATTAATATAAACGACCAATTGTTCGGTCGAACATTAGCATAATAGTTTGGCCGAATAAATATAGAAAATTTGAGATTGTGAATTTTTTGAGGGCATTTTTCACAAAAGTGTAACTCAGCTTCACGTTTTCACCCACGAAAATGTTACAATATGCAAAGTAAATTAACTTTAAAACCACAAGAGATAACTTTAAAAACAAAGGTGCACCTTTCAACGATAATTAAGTGGAGAAGGAAACACATGGTATAGAAAAGTGGCATGCATGTATTGGAGGGTAGGCTGATGTGCGATATGACATGGCTTCTGATGTCATCTCGAAAGAAGAATCTCAGAAGAAATTCAAAGGGGTGGTTTTCAAGAAAATTATGAGATCATCTTTCCAAGAAGATGTGGAAGGTGGAGATCGGTCATGTTATGTGGACCATTGGATAGATGAGAATCGAAAGTGAGAAGATGTGAGCCTATGGGCCATATCAGAAATTGAATCTCAGAAGTATTGAAATGGGACTCTCCGATAAATCTCTAAGAAGCAGCTCCTGAAATGACGTTACAAGCATAAAAACTATGTGAATTGTTATATCCCCTCCATTCTCATCAAACACCTGGTGTAATAAATGTGAATATATGACACATAGACACAGGTTCTCACCTCCTTATGTCATCATCCAATCCATAAACGAAAACACGATTAGTTTTATATGACGAGATCGACAACCCCATTTCGACAGGAATTGAATGGTCGAATTTGAAGGGGGGGGCTCACTATCAAGGTTCTGCCTCCCAGTTCCACCCCTTCAATTGAACGATTACTATCCACCCAACCAAATCAATGGTATGCATAGGGGTATGATCTCGTTTGGCGTAAAACAAGGGGGGGTCTCGCTGTCGTGGTTTTGTCCCTCCCATTGAATGGCTTTATCCGCATGGCCAAATCGATGGTATGCGGGGTGTATGGTCCCATTTGGTATATGAAGGAGGGGGGAGGGGGGGTGGTCCCTCTATCGCAAGGTAAAACAAATATAGTATGTGTTAGATTTGTTTCTAGCACAAAAATAAGCATCACAAAGTGAAACAAATCTAGTGCATACTCACTCGAGAGGAACTTCTCTGCAAAAAAACAAGCATTCTAAGGTAAAACATATTTAGTGCACACTAGAATTATTTCTAGCACAAACACAAGCATTACAAGATAAAACAAACATAGCACACATTAGATTTGTTTCTAACACAAAATCAAGCATTGCAAGGTAAACAAATCTAGCACATGCTAGAGTTGTTTCTGGCACAAACAAGCACATTGCAAAGTAAAAAAAATCTAACACGTGCCAGATTTGTTCTTAGCACAAACACAAGTATTATAAGGTAAAACATATCTATCATGGGCTAGATTTCCTTCTGCAAAAAAAAAAAAAAAACAACAACAACAACAACAACAAAAAAAAAAAAAAAAAACAAAACAAAACAAAAAAACAAAACAAAACAAAGCAAAGCAAAAAGAACAACAAATATAACACAGGATAGATATGTTTATAGGATCAACACCAGCATTACAATGTATAACAAATGTATCATCGACTAGATTTCCTTCTACAACAAACACATGCATTTCCTTCTACAACAAACACAAGCATTTCAAAGTAAAACAAATCGAACTCATGCTATATTTGTTTCTAGCACAAACACCAATATTGCAACGTAAAAGTAATCAAAAACGCGTTAGATTTTCTTCTAGCACAAACACAGGCATTGCAAGGTAAAAGAAATCTAAAACACGCTAGATTGTCTTCTAGCATGAACATAAGCATTGCAAGTTAAACAAATCTAGCACTTGGTAGATTTATTTGTAGTACATACACAGGCATTGTAAAGTAAAACAATCTATTATGCACTAGATTTCATTCTATCACAAACACAAGCATTGCAAGATAAAACAAATCTAGTGTGCACTAGATTTGTTTAACCATGCAACGTGTTTTTGTTTGTGCAAGGATATATGCAATGAGATAGATTTATTTTTCCATGTAATATTGTTATTATTTTTGTGCATTTTAATACAAATATAATGGTGAATGCAATAATAGTATTTAGAATTCATATTTTCCTCAATAATTAGTTTGGTATTACTTTCTTACTTTTATTTTCAAAAACCATGGACTATGAAGCGAGGGAAAATTCAAAGGAGACATCTATTAGAGAAGGAGGTAATTTGTTTATACTTTTCTTCAAATGGTTATGAATTGTGAAAATAAATTAATGTTGAACAATGAAGTTTACGCTATTGTTTTTTTGCAGTGAGCTTGCATGTAGAGTTAAATTCCTCATTCTTATGCATGTGTGAAATGCGATGTTGTAGAATATGATTACATAATTTTTTAAACTTGTGATATTTTTAATTATTTCTAAATTATCATTTGTATCTCTACAAAAATATTTAGTTTCTATGAATGAATCTACACTGAGATTCCAAAAAAAACATCAAAAAAGAAGAAGAATGCAAATATGACATAAGACAAGTTTGTTGAAGCTGGTATTGTTGAGAATGTTTTCATTGATGTCAAAGCTTTGCAACATGAGTAGGATGTTGTCATTGATGTCCTCAATGTGCAGGTTGTCAAGAACAAGTTGATGTAGAGTTGAAACCTTAGCCCTAGCATTTGAGTTCCTTGGACAATGGACATAGTCCACACTTGATGAGGATTTTGAAGCAATAGATCGTCGAATCTGTCTCAAAGACTCTCACCATTGGATTATCCTTTTCATGTTGATTATGGTGGTATATGGAGCATCCTGTGGGCCTTCACGGTTTGTGACAAATGATCAGTCAAAGTTGAAGACCCAATTTAGGGTCCAAAACCCCAAGGGTTGACAGTGTGGCAACAATGTGTGATGATGTGGCATAGAAAGATTGAAAGTTGATGACATGAAAGTGTTTATGAGTGATGTGGCAATTTCCTCACAACTGGCGGCCATAGCATAAAGTTGAAAACCCTAATTTGAGTAGGCTTGAACTAAAAATTTTAAGTCAAAATTTAAA
Source organism: Pinus taeda (assembly GCA_000404065.3). Taxonomy (NCBI): domain Eukaryota; kingdom Viridiplantae; phylum Streptophyta; class Pinopsida; order Pinales; family Pinaceae; genus Pinus; species Pinus taeda. Next base: position 22,556 of record APFE030502023.1, read on the forward strand.
TTGATTTTGGGATCTAAATTAATTTCAAATTTCAAATAATAATTTGCACCAAATCGTAGATAAGTTTAATCCTTAGTCCAATAATTTCTCTTTGGTCCAAGCCAAATTAATTTTGGTCCAAAGCCATGAAGGAATTTATCCCCTGGTCAAACGGTCAAAAGAAAATAAGATTTGAGAGTGCCAAATATTCACACAAAATCGTTTGGCACCAATTAAAAATTATTTTAGCTCCAAAATGAATTTAAAAGTCAAATCTTCCTTCTAAGCTTCCAAGTCGGCTTACTCCAAAAAGGACTTTCATATGTCTTTATAAACCAATGTGTTTTGATCTTTAGAGAGTCGAATAAATAAAATTATCTCTAAAAAGGAATGCGCACTTGGTGATTTATCTGCAGGTTTATTAGAAGGTCGAAGTTGTTGTAAGGTTCTGGGTTATTGTTTACAATTTTGTTTTATGGGATTCGTTGGGGTTTGGACTTCCTTGCAGGATTCACATCATATGTCAGAGATTTCTCTGACGCAGTGAACGATCTGACTTAAGTGTCTCACTCCATCTGACTTAAGCGCCTGGAAATTAAATGACAATATAGTTGTGATTGACTTGAATGCATTATCATAATTGATCATGTTGTTTTTGCACTGGAAGTAAGCGAAAATTAAACAATCACTGCGGCAGACTTCTGGGGATGACTCCAGTACATCCATGACTTTTGGGGATGGCTCCGGTAGATCGAACACTTATGAGAACGTATGGCCGACAGAGAACCAAAAAGCACTACGTAGCCTGGACGAGCATGTTGACTTGAAATCTGTCATACAGTTGGTTGAAAAAGTGATCAAATCTTCTTAAGTTCTCACATGTCCCTCAGGGATATCTAGTTTTGGATTTTAATTCATATGCTCCATCACCAGCACTCATTTAGGTCAATTCTGAAGTTACAAATATTGTAGTTGAGATACATGTGCGTAGCTAATTTTGGTTGAATTTCAGTACAAAACAATGAAGCCGAAGAAATGAGTGTATGTAATGAGGAGCGTTTGAGATGATGAACGTCCTGTACGCGTTACTGTTTGTATGCAGAGGTTGTTCACTGTTGAATAAGTGAACACAAGTTAAGGTACCAATGGAATATACAATCTAATAAAACGACAATGTATGTCTGCAGCATTCAAGGGTTTTACAAAATTATGTGCACCATTTAGTCTTTGAAATGATGATGTGAAGTTTGATGAACCTTTACCAAATAACGCCGAAGAATACATATCTGAAGCAGATCTAGAGCAAACTGAAGGCGGGTTGAAAGCAATTTAGAAGGAGGTCGAGACCTCTTCTCTTAAAGTTGTGCACCATTCTTGAATTGTGAGCTAATTAACTTTGTTGATCGAACCAGACATTTGAACTGAGTTTGTTATCCCTACAAGTCTGAATTGTCATAAACATATATGAGGTGTATATAAGTCTTATAACTCAACCAGAGAGAGTAGATATGTGCCATTGTTGAGAAGAAGCCAAGGTTCGCTAGCTTCTTGGTTGTAAACAGTAAGAGTAGTATGAAGCAATGACTGCTACAGTGATGTGTGACAGTGTTTAGTGTAGCAGTGATATTTAGTCCTACATGATATGTGACAGCATGACAACATTGTCAGATGGATAGGTATATTTTTGTTAAGGAAAAAAATGCTCATGTATTACATTAATAAAACATATAGTACATTTGTCATAGTCTTTGAGTCTCTGTTTACATCTTCACCAAAAAAACACAGCAAAAAGAGCTATTTATCGCTTCTTTCTTACAATAGCCATATCTTCTAATTCTAGAGCTCTGTAGTCCATGTTCAGTCCTCCTCAGTTCATAATCCACAAAAAAACACCCAAAGAAAACAATTTACAAAAATATTTGTCCTATGCATTCCAAGAATTACCCTGTCTCCTATCTCTTGAAAAGTTAATGCTACACGCATTAGCCTTGACACCTTGTTCGAACACAGAGCAGAAAAACTTACCTGGTGCCTTCTCAACGCCTCTTTTGGATAATATATCAGTTGTCAGTTTTGTTCCCTATAAATGTGATCAATTTTGATGTGTTGGAAAGTACATACCAGCGTCTTGATGTGCTTCATCTAGTTGTTTGAATTGATTACGGCCTTTAGCAATCACTAATTCCTTTAACATCTCCAAAGATCTGTATTCTCTCTACTCCCAGCCATTTCGCTGCAATCAACACCCCCCACAGTGCAACAATATTTGCCTTGTTATTTGTACCTTGGCCCCCTTCCCACCAAAAGTGATAGTAGATACCAACTCTATGACAATGAATGCCCTGTAGCCACAATTCCTCCTACAACTTGCACCATCTAAGAAACCCAAGGGAAATTTATGCCAAATGTCCTTTCTTATGATATTTTTGTGCTTGTTACCAATTTTTGGTGATCCGAACTCCTTGAAGTATGCAGTTGTTTTAATAACATCCTCCCTTACAACCAGATATCTATTCTAAAAAATAAGTGCATTCCTACTACGCCATATGGCCCAAATGAGATACAGTGGGAGAAATCTATATCTTCCATGAGTTTTGAACCATTCCCTTAAACAACTTCTTAATGATGGAAATTGAGATACAAAAAGTGTCCAATACCCCCTCCCAAACACCCTGTGCATAAGGGCAATGCAGAAATAAATGAACATTATCCTCATTACATCTCATGCAAAGGAGATAGATCATCGGGCCTGTGTGTCCTCTATTTTTATAAGTTATTCCATGTCAATAATTTGTTCATTATAGCCAACCAGCAAAAACATTTGATCTTGTTGGGAATATTCCCTCTCCATATTTTTTGAATCCATGAAGGCCCCTGGTTCCCCTTCTCCTCCCTTGAAATTCCATTGTATATTTATTTTACCAATGGGTGCCCCTTTTTTAAGCATCCCCCCATATCATATGGTCTTCCTGGTCATTAAGAGAGATATCTACATTTCTTAAATTAATAATATATACGTCCCATTCATAGACATCCACCCTGGCTAATTGAATATCCAAGGCACCTATCCATGATTGTCGGTCAATACATAGATCATCATATAAGAAAATCTGTTCAAGAAAGATTATCTCTTTAATATGCAGGAAATGAAGGATTAGGATATTGTCTGCCGCATCCCGTATGTTCTTGATGAAATCGATACTCTTTCTATTGTTGAACTATTGATGAAATAATTTCGAGTTCTTATCCCTCGCTTAAACCCAAATTGCCCTAATTTTCATATAAATGTCCTCCTCCTATGACCTATTGTGACCTTTACAACTATGTTAATAGTGAACTATTGTAGTTGATCTAAAAGTGATCCAGGTGGATGTTGGTGGCCACCCACCTATCCCATTTGGACCCCCCACAACTGTCTCTTTCAGTTTTTCAGTTTCCGTAATTGTAGCACAATTTACTATTTTTAGCATTTTTTCGGGTCCTAAACTTCCGGAGCTGTTTTGAGGCCATAAACGGCGTTTTTTGGGAAATTTGAGGGCAACATGGGTCCCTAGACCTATGTTTCCCTTCCCAAAGTGGTAGTTCTCAGATAGATCTTTCTAAGGAGCTATCATACGCGTCAAACGGAGATCGTATGCCAAAGTTACGACCCCGGGAAATTGATGTACCAATTTACCCAAAACGAGGCCCACAATTTGGCATTTCATCTTCTAGGGGTAGGTTTTGGAATGTGAAAGGGTTTTCCATTGTTTCTCACAATAAATAGGCTTTCAGCTCATTGTATACCACAGTTCGGAACAGTTCAGTAGGCATGTAGCCACACACTCTTCTCAGAGATAAGCCTACCATCACCCTAGCTGGTTTATTTCCATTTCTGGTTGTAAGCATATTTCGGTATTTTCCATTAATGAAATGAAGCATTATTTCCGCTGCATCTTTGTGTATATGGTTATCTCTGTATTTTATTGCGTTCCTGTTTAAATCCGGATCAAAAAGACTAGTAGTGATTGTTACCAGTTGAACCGTAGAAATTAATGTGTAGATTCGAAATTTCTCATGAAATTTACTAAAACACGAGACTTGAAGCCACTCTATTGATCTATGGAAGTTAATTCACCATTTAGAACACAAATCATAGACATGCAAAAGGAAACATCATACATGCACAAATATTTATCTGGGGGAAAGAAACTGCTCAAAACCCTTTCCTATCTATATTGCATTAATCACATAATAGAGAAGAAATACATATGCTTGTTCAACCCTGAGCACACCCTGCAAGTGTATAGTCTATCCCTATGCTTGATTGACTGATTCTTGCCAACACTTTTCCAATTTTCAAGCCCTCCAAGCTACTATTTCCTTGTGTTGTTCCTTGAGGAAATTAGCCGCTATTATTTAGGAAATTTCAACAATTGAATTGTGCAATTCTTGTAGGTCCTTCCTCTGACAAAACACAACACATGTACACATGGGAATATGCTACAATTGTTAGTACATTGCCTTAGAATCTCCATATCAACTGGGTAACTTGAATTCTCTACATGCAACAATTATTTTGGGTTGATTGATCAATTAACTGGTTTACCATTGTGTGGTTGAAGTTCCACTTCCACAACTTGACCTCCACTAGTTCTTCTGACAGTTAGAATTAGTTTAACAGACAATAACTCAAATTAACTAAAGCGCATTACCACAAATTAGCAATCAATAACACTAAATTGAATTCAAGCCTCCCCAACTCAAATTAACAAGGTTAACTGAGTGAAAAGTGCCATGTCACCTGAGTTAACTACCTCCAAGGTTTTTTTTGAAATAGAAATTATAATTTTCTCTAGTTTGACCAAGGAAAAGTCAAACTGGTATTTTCTTGATGCATTTTCAACACTCTCTCTCAGCAAGAAGGGGATTATCAACCACCCTTATCCTGCACCTATGGAACTCGAACTTCCCTCTTGACAAGGTTTTGTCAAAAATATCAGCATCTTGTTCCTTTGTTGGAATGTACTCCAACAACATAATCTGCCTCTACACACAATCTCATAGATGGTGATATCAGATATCAATATGCTTGGATCGATCGTGAAATAGGATTTTCAAATAGTTTCATGCAACTTTGATTATCATAGTTGGATCCATTATCTGAACAAAAAATCCAACAAGTATCTTTCTCATCCAGAGCGCCTCACTTGTTGCTTGACTTGCAACCATGTAATTTGCTTCTACCGAGTTGAGTGTTTTGAAATACTAAGAGGGAGGGGAATCAATATTTCATTCAATTGTTATAATCAATTCTAGTTAATATTTTTTCACAATTACAACTAGAAAGTAAATAATAGGAATTATATTAAGAACAAAGGAGGACACCAATCCTCTTTTTACAATAATTGAGTACAATAATGTTGAGGGCTCCAACCTGTACTTTTCCAAGCTCCAACTTGGACTTCACGAGGCTCCAACCTCTAGGGCTCCAACCCTTCAACTTTCAACTTAGCTAACAAACATATTGTGTAAATGACTTACTTCAGGACTTCCTTCAATAGTCAAACAATTGCTCCACAAGTCTGCCACAAACTCCTAATTTTTCCACTTTCTAAGATCTCAATGAGAGTTTTCTTCACTGTCCAAAGCTCCAAATTCTTCATTGTCCAAGGCTCCAAGTTCTTCAATCTCAAAATCTCCAAATTATTCATTGTCAAAGCTCCAAGTTCTTCATTGTCCAAAGCATCCAATTGATTCCTTTAATTTTCTCCAAAAAGATGTCAATGAGTTGTTTCAAAATGTGTCATCAGGATGCTCTAAAAGATGATTATGGTACTACCTCAAAATATGTCACTGAGTTGGTTCAAGAGGTATTCTTCAATAGGCCAAAGGTCTGATCAGTCATAAGTTCTGAAATGTTAACCCACAAATCCAATATTTGAAAGTCTGAACTTTTTATGCCACATTTCCGAGGTATAAATGCTACCAAATCACAGGTCTAAGGTTCATCCAGCAAGTCCGAGCCTTCTCAAGGTACTAGCCTCAAGTTTGAAGTTCCATGCCTGAAATCACAGGTCCATGTTACCAGTGTTGAGTCAGAGCCCTCAGATCAGATTTGAGCTCCAAATAGTGAGTTTGAGCCCTCAAATCATAGGTTCAAACTCTCAATGTTAACTCTTATCCCACAGATCACTGATCCGAGCTCCACAGATCTAAAAACAAGTTTCCATAGGTGACTATCCACAGTTCCAAGCCCTCTAAAGGTGCCTATCCACAAGTTCGAGCCAATAATCCAAGCCTCTTGCAAGGTTATCTGAGCCGGCACAGACCACTAATCTGAGCCAATTCAGGTGATTGTTCTTCAACTCTGAGGTTTGTAGTTCAAGCTTGAAAAATAACTCAACACATAAATTTCCCAAATAGTAATCTTCATCCTCCTCGGCCTCTTTCGTTCACGAGATGGGAACACTTCTCATTCTTTTGTCTTGTTTCTGATCCATGATGATGCCTAGAATGATGAGTCAAACTTATATTTATACATGTTTTGACCTTCAACAAAATGACACGTCCTTTTGAGGGGGAGCTGACTTGCACATGTAGGCTCATGTCGGCTACCATAAAAAATTATTATATTCCAACTTGAAAAATCATTTTCTCTCAACTTATGAGGAGTTAGAAGGCGTGTAAGTGCTCGTTGAAAAGAGCTCAATGTATTCTATGGGCCTATGCTAATTCCACCCTCAACTAAGATCATTTTACCATCAATAGAAATAATATTTGTGAATTGCCATCATTATTTTATCCATGGCAACCTTGGTTTCGTCATATGTTCTTCCATGGTAGCCTTTAGGGTTTCATCATATGCAAGGGCTTCTTCATTTATTAGGATTAGAGCATCTTCAACAAGGCTAGGACTTCATCTTATTTTACAACCAACATTCATCCATGCATCATTATTGTCATCAATTCTCATATTGACACCAATGACAATTTTGACCAACAATGTCCCCCTTTGTCATTGATGGCAATATTCTCTCCTCTTCCAACAATTTCTCCCCCTTTGACATCAATGGAAAATTCAGTGTTTAGGTACTCCCCCTATCAAGTTGCTTCTTGTCATGCTGCTCCCCTTGTCATCATGCTCCTTCCCCTCTCAATGTGTTGTCTTAATGTGATGTAAGAGAGGACCCCCATCTTTTGACAAAGATATTCAAATGCTTCTTATCGTAGGGGTTTTGTGAAAATATCTACAACTTGTTCCTTTTTATTGACATATTTCAATCTGATATTTTGTTCTGCAACATGTTCTCATAGGAAATGGTATTTGATTGGAATATGTTTTGTCTTTGAGTGAATTACCAGATTTTTTGAAAGGTTGATGGTGTTGGTGTTGTCACAATAGATAATGATTGGTTGATTAGTTTCTATGTTGACATCTTTTATAGCTTCTTTCATCCATAATATTTGTGTGCAACAATCTGCAATAGCTACATATTCGGCTTCAACTGTGGAGAGAGATATAGATTATTGTTTTTTTATGAGCCAAGATACAAGACAGTCCCCCATGAAGAATGCATTTCCGTTGGTACTTTTTCAATCACCTATGTTTCCAACCCAATCAGCATCAGTGTAAGTTGTCATGGTAAGAGTTGTTCTTTTTGGATACCTTAGGCCAAAATGAGGAGTACCTTTTGAATATCTGAGAATTATTTTTACAGCCATCAAGTGGAATTCCTTAGGAGTTTATTGAAATCTTGCCACCATTCCTATTACTTGCATCATATCTGGTCATGAAGCAGTTAAGTATAAAAGAGCTCCAATTATTGATCTATAAAGGGTTGCGTCTACGTATTAGATTCATCATCTTTGCTTAATTTGCAATCTGTAGTCATCGATGTGCTCATAGCAACACATTCTTCCATCCCATATCTCTTAAGCATGTCTTTACGATATTTTTATTGAGATATGAACATTCCTTCTTTAGCTTGAATTACTTGTAGTCAAAGGAAGTAAGATAATGCACCAATCATAAACATTTAAAATTCCTTAGACATGTTTTGAGAAAATTCATGACTCATCTCATCATTGTTGCTAGCAAAAATCAGATCATCAACATATACAAGGGTGATTTGTAATTTATCTGTGTATATCTTCATGTAGAGATTACTTCCAACCACCCCCTTTTTGAAACCTTGTTGTTGTAGATAATGATTCAATCTTGCGTACTAAGCTCTAGGAGCTTGTTTCAATCCATGTAATGGCTTTTTAATTTACAAACGAAATCTTTTCCTTCAGCAAGATCAAACCCTTACGGTTTCTCCATGTAAACTTCTTCCTTTATATCACCATTTCGAAATGATGTTTTCATGTCCATTTAATAAACTTTGAACCCTTTTGAACAAGAAAATTCCAAAAACATTCTTATAGATTCCAATCGAGCTACCAGGGAAAAGTTTCTTCAAATTCAATTCCTTCAATTTGTGAGTATCTTTTACAAACAAGTCTTGCATTGTTTCTAATGATCTGTCCATCTTCATTAATTTTGTTTTTGAACACCCACTTGGTTGCAATAATATTTTTATCTTTTGGATGAGGCATGAGTTCCAATGTTCCATTCTTTTTTATTTGAAACATTTCTTCTTCCATAGTTTTCACCCAGTGAGGGTCCTTGTTGGCTTGAGCAAAGTTTTTTTGTTCAACCATGGATAATAAAGGAACATCATATTTTCTTGTTGTATTTTTAATCCTTCTTACAGTTTGTATTCCATCATCTACATTACCAATAATATGTTCTTTTGAATGGTTTTTTTGGAAAAATTTTACTTTTGATGGAGTCTAATATGGTTCCTTTTGACTTTCTTGATCCTTTTCTTCCTTGGTTGTATCTTCATCAGATCCTTCAAGAATATAATCTTCTTCACGGACTTCAATTTCCTTTTTTAGAAGAACTTTGTCAATCTTCACATCAATGCTTACTACTACCTTCCGTAGTCGATTATTGTAGCATTTGTATGTTTTGCTCCTTGTAGAATATCCAAGAAATATTCCTTCATCAACACGAGAGTCAAACTTTCCTGGTGAGTCATTATTGATCTTCATAAAGCATGTACTTCCAAAAATTCTAAAATATTTTACTGATGCAGGTCTTCCTTTCCATAATCCATACAGAGTCTTATCATTATTTGGTCTTAGTTGGGCTATATTCATGGTATACATTACTGCCCCAACTGCTTCTTTCCAAAACTTGGCCTGCAAATCGATTGTTAGTAACATTGTTCTTGCCATTTCTTGCACATATTTGTTTCTTCTTTCCACTACTCCATTTTGTTTAGGAGTTCTAGCTACATAAATTTCTCTTTTGATTCCATGTATTTTGCAGAAATCATTGAATTCCTTTGAATTAAATTCTCCTCCTCTATATGTTCTAAGGCACTTGATTTTTTATTCTTTTTCATTTTCCACAAGAGTTTTGAAATTGTTAAAACATTCAAGAGCTTTGGATTTAAATGTTATAAAGAATACCCACATAATTCTAGTATAGTCATCTACAAATAAAGAAAAGCATATTTCTCCTTGTAGAGTTAGAGTTCTGGTTGGTCCACATAAATCTACATGTACAATCTGCAAAGGCTTTGATGTTGAGAAACCCTTGGTCTTGAAGCAAGTTCTAGTTTTCTTTCCATGTTGACATGGGCCACACACAACTTGTTCCGGTTTTAGAATTTTTGGAATGTCTCTTAATGCACTGTTTTGTTGATTTTAATCAAGTTGTCAAAATTTAGGTGTCCCAATCACTTGTGCCATAACTAGCTTTCATCTGTTTGACTCATGTAGCATTTTTCTTTTTGAAATTTACTCAAAATGTATCCTTTATCTGGAGTTCTTACTCCTTTTCCCACAAGTGCTCCTAAAAAGGATTTTCTTAATCTCACAATTTTTAGTACTGAAAATAGCATTATGTCCTTGGTCACAAATCTTCCTAACTCTTAGAATATAATTTGTGTTTGAGCCCTTCTACTAGCAGTGTGTTTTGTGCTTTTCCCTTTCCATTAACAAGAGAAACTATCCTTTTTCGAGCAATTTTAGCATATCCACTTCCAAAGGACACATTTACATCCTTTTTATTTAACAAGATAAACTTCTTTTGGTCACCTGTCATGTGTCTTGAACATCCACTATCCACAAACCATTGATTTTCATCACTTTGTTCACATAAATCTAGACCACATTTATCTATAGTGGGTTCCTCTTTTTTCAATTCTTCCATTTTTGACATAAGCGGACAATTTTGTGTGTCATGGCCTAAATAATTGCATTTTGAACATACTAGATCATACTTAGCCAAAGGATCAAATGAATTATAGGTCTTGATTTGACCTTTTTCTTTTGAAACAAGTGGCTTATTTTGATAATTTGTCTTATATCTCCTTGAGCTATTATCCTTATAAGCCTTGCATTGCTTAGCTTGATGACCAAAATTTTTATAGTAGAAACAATAACTAAGAAAGCTAGTTTGATACCTGTTTGGATAGCCTTAACTTGATATAATATTCTTTCCTAAAGATAGCTTTATTTCATTCCTTGGAATGTTGTAGGTGGATCTTTGTTCTAGGTGGAACGACTTCACTTCTTTTGGATGATTGCAAAGGATGTCAGCATATCTTCTTTGGATAATGGCATTCTTCTTTGAACTTGATGATTCATCTTTGAAACCAATTCCAGTCTTATCATGTTGAGGTCTTTGATTATTAAGGATGGTATCAAGAGCATGAGAATTTTTCCAGCTCTTATTAACCTCATTCAACTCTTTCTTTAGAGAGACAATTTTGTTGAAAATAATACTGAGAGGGGGGGTGAATCAGTATTATCAGGATAATTATTCCTTTTCAAAACATCTGATATATGCTACTTCACTTTAATAAACCAACGTATGTACGCGATTATGCAGAAGGAAACCCGCGTATACAGAACATGCTTTTACTTTACTTAATCTTTCGGATGATGATTGTTAGTCAGTGATGCATAATCAAATAGCAGTATCCAGAGACAGTAAAAAAGAGCAGAAAGACAATCAGACACAAGAACACAAGATATAAGGTGGAAACCCAATGTGGGTGAAAACCACCTGCTGCAATTTGTCTCTATCTTCCTTTTAAATTAGAAAACTTCTTTTACAATGTACTGGAGCAGTCTCTTTACCAGTACGCAGGCTGCAACCTGCAGAGAGCTAGAACTCTCTCTCGTTCTCCAGTTTCTCCTGGAAGGGAGCAACAACCCCCTTTAGCTTTTGCACTAGCCAAGATATTAGTACGTAGGTGCTGGCCTACAGAAGGCTACAACCTTCTCTTTCTTCCAGGGACCACTTTTCATCAATTTTCAAACTGGATCCATGAACATCATACAATCATCAAGAATCAACCAATCTCCTTTTCACCAACTAGATCTGAAACAAGTAGATACTTCTCTGACAGCTGTACACAGAACACTATACCAGAAACCACATAGCAGAAACAGAACCCAAAACACAGCAGCAATAAGCAGAAACAGCTAGATCACAACTTAAAGCATATACGCAATTTCAACTGTCTGCAACTTGCGTGCATACACATCTGTGTATGGAACAACCTGCGTATACGCGCTTTTACTTCCCCTAAACTGCGTGTATATGCACCTTCGCTTTACTGAACCTGCGTACAAATCTATAAAGGACAACACACTCTTTCAGATATTCAATCACTAATTAACCCAGATTATCAAACTTATAGATCAGATAAGCGCCACATCAAGCAGATGAAAATCATACAGAGATACTATCATTTAGGCTTAAATATTATGACCCATGAATAGACCTTATCCTTCCTTTTGCGCTAAGGTTCCTCCTTCCTTCAGATCCAGATCTGCGTCGCCATCCAATGTACCAGCTCTAGCACTTTTTCAAATCTTCAATAATAATATAGATGGTGATTTGTCACAAGATCTCCTTCCTCTTTTATAGTCCTAGGCCTTCCCCAATAACATGGTCCAAAACCATAACATTTCAATACCATGGACCCAAAACTAGGGATCGACACAATTGACAAGACGCCATGGTCCAAAACATAGGTTCAATTTCCAAGATCTAACTGACATGGACCAAAATAATGATCACCAACATATATGCGCTTTTGTAATGAATAACCTGCGTGTATATGCGCCTTCGTCTAGATGAACCTGCGTATATGTCTTTTTCTACTTTCCGAGTGCCTGAACTGAGATCTGTTACCAAAGAAGGTTGCCATCAAGGACAACACCTGTGCCATAGCTCCAAACCTATGCCATAATGCCAACAATCTCCCCCTTTGGACTTGATGGGAACACCAAGATCCAAGATCCAAGATCATTCTCCCCCTTTGTCATCAAGGGCAAAGGGTTATGCTCCCCCTGAGTACATGCTAAAATTTCTGTCCTGCTGTGCTGACCATGCTCCCCCTGACTGTAGGCAAGATCTGCAAAAGGATGTTCTTGAAGAAGAACCAAGACTTGTGTAATAATACAAGACCTTCCTATCACCATAAGACTTAGTACATACATCCATCACCCAACCAAGTGGGGATCATTCATCCAACCGAGTGGAATACATCATAAATTTACATATGATGACCAAATACATTACATCTTCATCCCAGGCATAGTGGGAAAACCAATATAGGTCGTTACATGACCTTGACACCATATAAGAAAGAGATACATGACATAGAGATGAATATTGAAAACATCAACAACTGATATCAGTAGCAACTGACAATGATCATTCAGATCAGCAACCAAGATTTCCTTTTGTTCACCTTCTGCCTTTGTTCTACCTAAAATCAACGACAACTATGAACTAGAACCAAACGCTTCTAAACAAATGCCAACAATGCATAATTAGAAGATTATTTGCTCCCCCTGAACCTGTGCTGGATGGTCTCTAACAGACCCCTATCAAAATATCTTCAACCAGAGCCTGCTCCTTCTGATGTCCATCAAGCCTTCATATACGCGACTGTCTCTGTACCGACCGGCGTATGTATGCGGATACTCCTTATCCAACACGCGTACACCCAAATTTCTCTGAAGATTTAACAACAAGATGATATATCCACAACTCCCAGCTTCTGTCTAAGATATTCAAAAGTTTCCCTGGGCAGTGGTTTGATGAAAATGTCAGCAACTTGTTCCTTAGAAGGAACATACTCCAAT